>UFQX01000316.1:0-11573 GCA_900497675.1 Arapaima gigas
TGACATGGAAAGAAGTGTTGAGGGTGAAAAGGAGGGGTGTGGGATGGAAAGGAGAGGTGCTGAAGGTGAGAAGGAAAGGAAGGATGTGGAAAGACTGCCCTCTGCTGTTTGTCTGCAGGCCCCGGGATGCCGGAAAAGCCGCCCCCTTACCTGCTGTTTAATGAAGCTCGCTGTGTTTTCAATAGCCTATCTCTTCCGGGCCCCATCTGTGCCCCCACTGTCTTCGCAGCTCACAGCGGCTGCACTCTTCCCATCACCACGGCAACCCTACCAGACCTTCACGAAAACACTGTTGTTTCCCCTGAAATAAATGCAGAACTATCTCTTGCCAGAATATGAATTATAAAAAAGAGGGCCTTGTGTTTTCATGCACTCTGAGACCAGGCTGACTGTAGGCCTGTTTGCAGACTGACCGCTACAGCTGCAGCCTCAGAAAAGTTCTGCAGCAGATCTTAGGGGGGATGAAGGAACAGGTAAAACTGGACATTATTGTGTCTCTCCTCCCTTTCGCCGCGCTGATCGTAGCCTCGCCCTTTCGATCCTCTCGAACAGGATGAAAATGTCACCAAAGCATCAATGCAACGGATCTGCGGCAAAAGGTGAAACCTGATTCATTGTACAAACCATTACTTGTTAATTTTTGTGTTTAAAAAAAAAGAAATGAAAAGGTCCTCCAGTATTTCTTAACAGTCGCCTTTGTAGTATTTCTAGCAGGAATTAAGTGCGGTGTCGGGTCATATAGTGCGAATGTTTATTGAGCAGTTTATCTTCAGGCAATGCGAGACCTTTGTGCTCCAGTGGTGATGTTTTCTCCTCGGTGTCTGACTGTGGTGTTTGCTTCTCCACCTTATAAATAATATTTTGTCGAGTCGCTCGCCGAGTTCTGACAGCAGGAGAACCAGCCGGCTGCCCGGAGGCCGCAGTCCTCGCGCCGGCAGGGCGTCTCGCGCTGTCTTCCTGGCGGGAAGGGACAGGCGAGGGGAGGCCAGCGCGTGCAAACTAAGGCGAGGTGGCGCCGGCCGGCTGTCCGCCGCGCACGTGCACAAGACGGCGCCATTAGCCCCGTCACCCCGAGCGCCGCCTTCGCCCGCTTATGAAGATCTCAGCGGGAGGTCCGGGCGAGACGGCATCAGTCACCCTCGCTTTTGCGTCTGTCGGCGAGGGATAACCTTGTTTGCTCACTTCATAGGAGGTGGCCTGTCAAGGTCCGCGTCGGAAGCGTGCGAAATGCTCCGATCAGGTGGCGTGATTTATTCCTGCGATGATCTGCGGGGAGCCCGCGGAACGCGTGGAACGGAGACGAGCCGAGCTGCCATTAAAGCCCCGTCGCAGGAAGCCTGTTTAGACAGTCGGCGCGGCGTCGCCAACTTTCCTTCTGCGCGACTCCGCCGTGCGGCTCAAATCCAGGCTTCCGTTCGCACGCGCGAGGCCCCCAAGTAAATATTAAATATTTGCGTTTCCTCATCCGCTTGCACAAAAAGCCACCGAGCATTGAAATTGTCCTTGGGTGAATACACTCAAAAACGTGTTCTACAAAATTTGCATTTTGTCTGTCACATTAAAGGCCCGCAGAAACAAACAGCGAGGCTGCAGCTGGTACCGATGCCCACTGCGACTGGACTTTCCGAACAGGGTTTCACACGAGCCCTACAGCTGCCCTCACCTCTGCTGAGGTCTTCACCTGACCAGATGGAGCAAATTCCACGAACATCATCTTTGGCGGATGTAAAAGCACCTGGAGACTAAATAACTGGGAAAAAAAGACAGAAAAAAACAGCAGATGGATTTTAGCGATCGGCACGAAAGTGACCCTCGGGGAGGGAAGAATGCATATTCAGAAATGGTTGAAGACTCTCAGAAGAAGACCATCACAAAAGGGGAAAAGGTGCTCTTTTCTGTAGCGGCGGAAAGGTCAACTCGTTCCCTGGTAACGCGGTTTCCAGCGAAACAGGTGAGAGGAAGACGGCTGAGTGTCTTTCAAAGCCGCGAGTGTTGAAGCAACATAGTTTAAAAAAGAAAAAAAAATTGTCACGGTGTTTCATTTAAACAAAGTGCCTGGAATGACACTCAAAAATGAAAATTATATTATAATCATTTATTAATTAAATAATTATATACACTTTAATATTTAATGTGTTTCCCCCTCGGGTGTTTTGTGTCATTTTTTATCAGTGTTTGCAGTTTTGTTTTTGTCATGCAAAGTAAATTGGATAGATAGACAGACAGACAGGAAGGTGGGTAGACAGATAGACAGACAGACAGACATAGGTAGGTAGATAGACAGGAAGGTGGGTAGATAGATAGATAGATAGATAGATAGACAGGAAGGTTGGTGGATAGATAGATAGATAGACAGGAAGGTGGGTAGATAGACAGGAAGGTGGGTAGATAGATAGATAGATAGATAGATAGACAGGAAGGTTGGTGGATAGATAGATAGATAGACAGGAAGGTGGGTAGATAGACAGGAAGGTGGGTAGATAGATAGATAGATAGACAGGAAGGTGGGTAGATAGACAGGAAGGTGGGTAGATAGATAGATAGATAGATAGATAGATCGATAGACAAGAAGGTGGGTAGATAGATAGATAGACAGACAGACATAGGTAGGTAGATAGACAAGAAGGTGGGTAGATAGGTAGATAGATAGATAGATACACAGACAGGAAGGTTGGTAGATAGATTGACAGACTGACATAGATAGATAGATAGATAGATAGATAGATGAATGGTCTTTTCCAGAAAGCTGACGTTTCGAAGGTTGGGGAAAAGCAGCTGATGCTCCGGTGGTCAGATCTGCCACCTTGAGTCGAAGGGTCCAGATTCAAATCGTCGTGGTGCCCTTGATCAAGGTACTTGTCACCCAGCTGTGTAAATGGGTAAAGCACTGTAAGACATGTCAGAGGAAAGCCTGGTAAGTAAATAAATTTAAATGTAAAGGGAATATGGAAAGGAGGGATGTGGAAAACAGCGCGGAATGACTGATAAAATGGACAAATGAAGGCTGGTTATGCAGAGCGGTTTCTTCATAACTAAACTGTAGTCAGTGTGTGTGCACGGCACTGCAGAGCGATGGCACACACACCATATTGCTCTGTCACCTCCCAGCACCACAGTTATCGGAGCGTCGTCTCAGCTGTGATGTTCTTACTGCTTTGTTGCACTGCCATCAGGTGGCTGCAGTCTGGGAGGCACCGTGGAGCACTTCTACCGGAGAACGGTACAGTACAGTAGTCCATCCATTCAGTGTTTGAGCATCACACTGGATTACTGTAGCCAGACTCTTATAATAATATATAATTATATCATTTAGTTGCTGCAACAGATTTACGTGGATGGGGGTCACATCATTACCACGCTTTAGCAAAAAAAAAGAGCTGATATCCGTAATAAACCGGACACGGAGTCAGATGTCAGACGTGTAGAGAAATTGCCCGTCGTCTTCATTAGTTAAAATATCGCGGTAAAACCTTACTGAGGCTGGAACAGAGGGGTGACCGCACCGCGGCGGGCTGACGCTCCGCAGTAAGAGCTGCTCCCCGGAGAGGTGCTCACCCACGATTACTTTGGAGCGCCGGCCTTAGGAAAGTGGGAAGGGGGAAAGGCAAAAAGTAACAGCAAACTAAATATCACCAAACTTTATATCCTTTAAGTTTGTTGCATTTAGTAAATAATTATTGTTAGTACTGCACACTGCTGAACTCGAACAGCCAAACTGTCCCCTTTGTCCTCATCCTGACGAAGTAGCTGGGAACAATTCACTTGTGTGTGTGTGTGTGTGTGTGTGTGTGTTTGTGCGCGCTACTTTATAAGGAGCATTTGGCATAGCACTATGTTATCTTTTAAAGAGGACAGACACCCTACTTCCGATTTTACTGAAATAAAAACATGTCGAACATTGTGTGCGCTGACGTTTTGTGCGAATGTATAAATCTCTTTGGAGATGATGCGGGGAATAAAAAAATGCATTAATAAAGAACAGAACCGTCAGGAATGAAAGTGCAAAAATGACTGTGGGTCTTGAGTGTTCGCGGATGCAGAGGGGCTTTTATCAAAAATCCAAATCTGGCCCTGAGAAACAAGCATGTTTTCATCTCAGGGAGCTAAACGCGCATTTCCTGAACCGAACAGCTTCATTTCGCAGCAGCGTCTGGGCAAACGCTCTCACCACGGAATGTCAGTCTTGTCTTATACAGGGCTCAGCGCTTACGTCTCCTTTAGTTCACCTTTTTCAGGTTCCTAAACAGCGTTGCTCGGGTATTTAAAGGGTTCAATGTGCTTTATCGTGACAGCAGAAGAAAGCAACCCAGACAGAAGACAGTTTGCCAGCATACTGGTCAAAAGGAATCCATTTGGCACCTGAAGAGAGGAAAACAAAAAAACTGGGGGCCCCCACTGGCAGCCCACCCCCTCAGCTGAGTTCAGTGGGGTCGGCCAATTTTGAATAGTATTAAAACTGCCAAATCCAGTTTGAGACAATTTCCTCCAGTCTTCCTCCACTTTGCTTTTTTCCACATTGTTAAAAATAATAATATATACAGTCCATCTGCATTTGCCATTTCTATTTCCACCTCCTGCCGAGTCGCTTCGCAGGGGGCAGACGGAACGATTCCGACCTCCGTCCCCCTCCGGCTGGTTTGGCGATAGAAAGTACGGTTTGCTAAATATTTTACCGCAGCCGAAGTAAATCTCCGCTGAGAGCAACTGGGTCCACTTCGGTGTGTAAAAAGATAACCGGTAAACTTCAACCTGTGGAGGAGAGAGAAGGACTCTGAGCAGAAGCGCGTGTACCTGTGGGTATCGCACGCCGCCACCGGGAGAAACCAGGGTAAAAGCTGGCGTGAAAAACGCCTAATCCGACCCGTAAACCGCGGTAAAAATAGAAGCTGGAATGGAGGCGATCTAATGGCTCCCGGGGAGATTATGAGAACATAATCCCGCCGTCCCCTTTTTCTGAGGTATCTGCTGGCGGCAGGTTCGACCCGAAAAGGCGAACGTGCCTGGAGCTCTGAGCTCACGCGTCCCTCCGCCTACGCGCTGAGGATGGCCGGTCAGCCAGCTGCCAAAACGACGCGCCTCGGGGTCCGTTCACGACCCCTCCTCCGCTCAGTGTGCCGGTGAAACCCCCCCCCGCCCCCTTTTCCTCAGCTTACAGAAACAGGTGCAGGTGTGCAGGAGCAACGCAGCGGTTTCCTGGCGGAGGCCTTCGCCTCTCCAAAGGTGCCGACACTTTATTTCTCTACCGAAATGTTTTAAATCACTTGCTTTTCAATAATGAAATGGTTCGAAATGAGATGGTTGTTCTTTGAGCCGGGGACACATAAGCAGGGCTCAGGGTTGATCGCAGGGAGCTTTTCCCGTCATTTGGTTCAGGCCTCATTTTATTTATTAAAAAAAAAAAACAAAAACAGGAAAGAAAAACACGATAAACACCTGTTATGTTTGAAAAGTTCAGGAAATTCTGCAGATTTGTACCGGCTGGCTGCTCCCACCTTCCAACTCCTGGGTCTTAATCCCTGGAAACTCATTTCCATTTTCTTAAAAAGCGACATTTCTTCTACATTTTCTCGCATAAAAGAGTCATATAGCAGCATGAAGTGCGTCTGACTGGGCGCTGCAGCTGTTCGCCTCCCGAAACGCCGCATGTGGGACGTTTGCCAGTGACATGTAAATAAATTCGGATGTTGTATTTATTTACTTGTTTTTTTTTTACGTGCAGCAAAAACACCCAGACGGCGGCCGGGATAAATCCGCGCTGTTTTTTCACCGTCCGCACAAAATCGACACGTTTCCTCAAACTTTTAAGCTTCTGTTAGATCCGCGCCTTCTGGCGTCGATCGTGCTTTTCTACCCTGTTCGTCCTTTTAAAAATAAATAATAAACCAACTATCGCGCAAATACACATAAACGGCAACGCGAAAAACGTGCGTGTTTTTGGAATATTACGGATATTTTCTGCTCCGGTTGCCTCCCACACCCCCGTGGTTACTAAGTCAAAGCGTGTGGCCGCCGTGCGTTTATTTTTCAAACAATCCATAATATAATACAAGGCCGAGGAAATATATTTAGAAACCCGCCAGCGATGGACACTGCGGTATATTTACATTTTACACAAAACAGATGAAACCAGGTAAACGCGGAATCGCTTCTTGTTACATTTCGAAATTGTCTGCGGATAAATATTGAGCTCATTTTCAAAACGAGTCGCCTTTATTGATGTAACAACGTGTCCCTGGAGTCATGAAGGGGACAGCATGACGGGGACAGCATGAAGGAGACAGTATGAAGACGACAGCATGAAGGGGACAGCATGAAGGGGACAGTATGACGGGGACAGCATGAAGGAGACAGCATGAAGGGGACAGTATGAAGAGGACAGCATGAAGGGGACAGCATGAAGGGGACAGTATGACGGGGACAGCATGAAGGAGACAGCATGAAGGGGACAGTATGAAGAGGACAGCATGAAGGGGACAGTATGAAGGGGACAGTATGAAGGAGACAGCATGAAGGGGACAGCATGACGGGGACAGTATGAAGGGGACAGCATGAAGGGGACAGTATGAAGACGACAGCATGAAGGGGACAGTATGACGGGGACAGCATGACGGGGACAGCATGAAGGGGACAGCATGAAGGGGACAGTATGACGGGGACAGTATGACGGGGACAGCATGAAGGGGACAGTATGACGGGGACAGCATGACGGGGACACCATGAAGGGGACAGTTTTCTGGCGTTCATTTCCCGGGAAGTAAAGCTTGTCGTTATTCATATTGGACGCAGTTTTAATACTTTTGCGGTTCAGTCCAGACGTTTCTAACCGCAGGGTGAAGTCAGAACGGATACTGAACTGTTTCATTTACCTTCGCAAAACGCACAACTGACGTTTTCTTTCTAACTGGAAAACATCGCCCTGCGGTTTCGCAGCCGAGATGGGTTCGAGTCCCGTTTTCCCGCGATGACATTTTTCTAGGAGGGGATGAGTTTTGATCGCTGGGGGTTCTGGAGGGGGAGGGGCGTGAGCACCCGCTGCCCTGCTCCGATTGGCCAGCCTCCCCCCTCGCCGCCCCCCCCCCTCGCCATCCTCACGCGCTGCGCGCCTCTGCAGCTCTGCCGCTCCCTCCGTCTCGAGACTCGTCGTCAAGGTAACGCGTAAAGCGACCCGCTCGACTACCTTGTGTCTGGTTCTCTTACCACAGGTGAGCAAAGTGACTAGTCGCGTTATACTAGTTGAGCGGAAACGGCGGTTGTCGTTTTTTCCGCCGGGTTGCGGCGCCCTTTCCTGCGCTCACTGTGCGCATTTCGACGGCGCCCCGCGTGCTCTTCGTGGCGTTATTCTCTTTGGTGGGTGTGCTGGGGGAGGGGGGCGCCGTGTCGAGCCGCGAGGGCCGTGGCTGCGGGTCCGACGTTGCGCAGCGTGGGCGGCGCTGGCCGGTTGTGTCCGGTTCCCCGCAGCGCATCGGCGCGCTCGCACATGATCTCCGCACAATTCCTGCGCTATTAACCGCCCATTTTTGCGGGTCTGGGCGGCGGTCTAGGAATGTTGCGGCGAAGTGCGGGTGCGGCTCGCCGGTCCGATGACGCGCTTCCTGTGGACAAACGGCACGTTTCCGCCGCTTAATAAACGCGCGTTTGTAAGAAGACCTGGGAGATGATGCTCCAGAGACAGATCCAGCTGTGTCACCGTGGAGACCGGGCGGGTCCCCTTTGAGCATCCCTGGATGTGAGCCCAGCTTTCTGCTTCACAGGGTGGTCCTGGGCTCCAGCCCCATCTCCTGCTGCTCACCCTGAGCAGAATGTCTGAGCGGGTCGAGTCCGGGTGAAGAGCCGTGGACAGAGTTAAGGAGAAGTTAATAAGAGTAATGATTCCCGTCGGCCCCGGGACGTCCCGCCTGGCGGAGCCACTCGATGGGGGTTAACGGGAGCAGCGATTAGGTGAAACGCAGGAGAAGCTGGAAGCGACACGTCCGGCTGAGGCGTTACGCAATCGGCCGGTCTTCTCCTTCCTCGGCTCGCGGGGCAGGAGGACCTTTGACAGAAACAGTTAGCGGATGTGACGGCTGATTAGAGATGGGGATGGGGGCGTCGGCCTCGCCGGCCCCCGACACCCCCCGCAGAGAAGCTGTCAGAGGCTCCGAACCGTAAGTGTTCTGTTCCTCGCGGGGAGGAGGGGTCTTCTAACGCACACACTCTTGTCCTTTCGCTTCAGAGCAATGGCCTCGACCGAGGAACGCACCTTCATCGCCATCAAGCCAGACGGCGTGCAGAGGGCTCTCGTTGGAGAGATCATCAAGCGGTTCGAGCAGAAGGGATTCAAACTGGTCGGCATGAAACTCCTGCACGTAGGTGCAACTTACCTTCCGCTGTTTCTAACCTGTGTCCGAAATTACCTCGGTTCTCCTAAATAAACCCGGTTCTGTTTTTTTTAACTAGTTTTGTTCCTCATAGACAGTTTTCTCTTGGCTGTTCCACCATTGTAGGTGTTGCAGAACCGGGCCCAGGTTTCATTGCTGCCGTTGCCGCTTCCCGTTTAGCGCCTGTTCTCGGCCGCCCTGCAGATTATCTGTCTTCCCCGCCGCGGAACCGCTGTCCGGTCCCGGTTTGACCGTTTCTGCCACGAGTGCAAAATTAACGCGGTGACGATCGAACAAAAAGGAATCGCGGGGGCTGCATTTGCGCAGCGGCGTTTGAGTACATCGGCGATAAAATAACAAAAACAACAACGGCGGATCGTTAAACTGCCCGCTGTTCAGAATTGTCCTGGATGTTAAATCGGAGACCCTCAGACACCACGAAGCATCTGAGCAAACGTGGACATTTCTGCCCGTGGGACAGTTTATGTTTCTAAAACTGACAATCATAACCCGATTCGTATTGGTGGTGTCGATTTGATGCGTCCGCTTCCTTCTTGGACGTTTCCCTGAAGCCGTGTCCCCGTTTCTCCTGTGCTTCGCTGTAGGCATCCGAGGAGCTATTGAGGAACCACTACGACGATCTTAAGGATCGACCGTTCTTTCCTGGCCTGGTGAAATACATGCACTCCGGTCCGATTGTTGCAATGGTACTTTTATCTCCGCGTATACGACGAAAGGTTGACCAGAGCAACGTTTTGGTCTTCGCATTGTGCAAACCGCTTTACTTAAGAACGTGCAAACTTTCAGGTTTGGGAAGGCCTTAACGTCGTGAAGACTGGCAGGGTCATGCTGGGGGAGACCAACCCCGCGGACTCCAAACCTGGCACCATACGTGGGGATTTCTGCGTTCAGGTCGGCAGGTGAGCCGTTGGCTACGTTTGCATTCAAACTAGACCCCCACGCACCAGAAGAATATCTGCGACCTGCAGTTTTCAGCTTAGCCAGGGAAACACAGCTGAACGCTGACCTTTGAACGTCTAGGAAGGAGATGCGTAACGTTGACCTTAATGTCTCTTGCCGGTTTCCAGGAACATCATCCACGGCAGCGACTCGGTGGAAAGCGCCAACACGGAGATAAACCTGTGGTTCACGCCCGAGGAGCTGGTGTCCTACAAGAGTTGCGTGCACGGCTGGATCTACGATTAACGGAGGGGCCCAGAAACCCCACCTCTCCGTCAAGGGATCCCCTGTTGTGAACGTAGACGTCATTTATACTGTGTGAATGTGGAGCACTGAAATAAAACGAGATGAACCCAAGTTCCGTGTTTCTCGCGTGTTTCCCGTGTTTTTCCAAACCTTCAGCTGGCGCCGCAGGCTTGCCCACTTTGGGGGTCCGCCGCTTTAAGATAGTGGCTGTAACCCTGGCTTGGTCCCTAGAGACGATTAGTTACGATCCCTGAAATACGGCCGCTCAGCAGGAGCAAAGCGGAGGCGTTTAACGTTTCACACGCAGGACGACGTCATGAGCTTCACCACCAGTGCCGCGTTCATCTCCGCAACATCTTGACACCCCGCGAACGCTTGTGGATCACTGGTGCTTTGATGCCTCACGGAATTCAGGACAAATCAGATCTGAAGCATTGCGCTGTACTTTGCGGGAGTTTTCCCCTCATTCAACCAGCGGCAGCCTTAGAAGATCATCCCTTTGAGCAGAGAGTCAGGCAGGCAGGACCTGCAGTGAAGTTACTACAACACAGGAGATGATGGAAGGAAACACGAATTAGTGAGGATACACTTTATATATATTTTTTATTCAGTGTAAAAAGGTCTTCAGTGAATTAATGCTTTTTCACATCCATGCTGGAAATGTTCTGCAAGATTTGTAAAATAACAGTTCACGCTTTAATTATTTACAAATTCAATAGAAAGACTATTAAACCTCTTGTTCACGGCACAAATAACCATGACAATGAAAGGAAAAAAAAAATAACATATACAGACACTATCAAAACTTAGAGGAAAAAGGTGTACAAATCCCATACCTTACTGTACCCCCAGAGGTTAACAAGAGGGTAAAATGTTTTAATATTTTCTCTACAAATTCTTTACATTTGTATCCAAAATACAATACAGAAGACAACTCAATTCCAACCATAAGTACATTTTCTCAAAATCATTCCCCATTAAAAGGATTAACAGTTTATCAAATATATAGCACCATAATACAAAGACTGAGGAAAAAAGGGGATTCACATAAAAAGAGACCCGTGTTAGTATCCAAAAAAAAAAAAAAAAAAAAAAAAAAAAAATAAAAAAAAAAAAAAAAAAANAAAAAGAGACCCGTGTTAGTAACCAAAAAAAAAAAAAAAAAAAAAAAATTAAAATTAAGAAGAAAAAAAAAAATCTAGGAAGTTGCACATAACTTTAGACCATAGCACAAAGTAAAGAGGTCAGTTGCGGACCATGGGCCTCTACAGGATGTTCACAATGCTGCATGCACTGATATTTGGTTTATGAAACATGTTACGATTCTTTTTTTTTTTTGCTATCAAGAAACAATGAGCATAACAAAACGGATAAGGCCTCCATCATCTCGTTGACAGGAAAGATTTGCACAGTAAGTCGTGCGTTTTTTTTTTTTTTTAAATTTTTTTTTGATTCACGTAGGATGATGTCATTCACATAGAGTAATGGCACCCGACTCTTTTACATCGTAGGAAGAGGGTAGCAGCTAAATTTGTCTGGAAACAGTCACGTCTCAAAATTAATCCAAAAATAGAACTCCGTCGTTTGGTCTCAAGGTAGAAACAATAAAGGCGAACTCGATTTAACATGTTTCACAATCAGTGCACCGAGCACCACCAGAGCTCACAGAACTTCCCCAACACAACAAACCCAAAGTCGACTGTCAACCAGTCCAACTAAAGCAAACTTTTTAATCGTTTTATTTCAATAACGTCACACCTGCGATCCCAATTGGAGTACAAAATGTTTTCACATCAACAAATTTGGTGGCATATTACAGAAGACTTTATTGCTTTGCTGGACAGACTAACCTTAGGTGAACTGAGTCTTTTTTTTTCCTCCCCTCTTCCAGCCAACACACGAAATGCATATTTATTATGAATGTTGTGCCCTATTCCTTGCCCCTAAGGACAAAGTTTTTTTTTTTTTTTTTTTTTTTTTTTTTTTTTTTTTTTTTTTTAAAATCCTTTT
>UFQX01000316.1:11588-22251 GCA_900497675.1 Arapaima gigas
TTTTTCTTTTCCTTAAGGACAAAATTTTTTTTTTTTTTTTTTTTTTTTTTTTGTCTATTTACTTCTTAAAATCACTTTAAAAGTTGGCCACACAGCCATTTCACTTCCAATTCCACATTAAAGGTTAAAAGACATTGCACACACACACACAAAAAAATAAAATAAAATAAAATAAAATAAAACCCAACCATATATCCCATTAGTCAGAAGGAATCAAAAGCATCTGACAAACCAGCATTCAACTTAATAGCACACGTTTCTTGTTGCCTTATTTTACGCTAAAAATGTTAGCCTTTTTAGTTAAGACCTTTAATTTCCACCTTCGCTTGTTCTCTTTTTCTTACAACAGACAAATGAAAACTGCTTTACCCCTCCGGCGAAATAGTTCAGACGTTCGTGGTCTCTGAGCCACACACACACACACACACACACACACACACCTGGGCAATTTCGTCAGCTTATGCTAAAATATCAGTATTTCCAGACCACGTTAGCGAGCGACCTTGAAAAGCTAACACTATAAAGCACCCCCCCCCAACCCCCAACCCCCCATAACATCCTTGTGATTAAAGAACTCCTAACATAAGCAAAAGTATTAGATTGTAGTTTAGATTTCCTGTATATCCTCCATACGGACCACCTGGAAAGCAGTTAAACCTCGACTCGTCGACATACAAGTCTATAAAACAAGATGCAAATGTTTCCTGAGAATTAATCATCAACCTTACTGGTATATGAAGTGAGTCTATAGTGTATATAGCAATATAATATTTACACCTTTTGTGACAAATCACTGCACCAGGTAGACTACTCATATTTCATTAGTGAGAGTACATTTTATAGAGGAGTATAAAATGATTCTGCACACTAACAAATATATAAAGAATACATGCGATGGAGAAAGATGACAGCTGATCAGACGACACAGAAACAAGTTGTCACATTTATGCAATAGATTTCAATGTAGTTAAAACTTTTCGTACGTATGAATGTATGTATATATTTATTTATAGCATATAGATATCTTCAATATGTTCCTTTCGTAAATCTTGTAATATATGGATGCGCCAGTTTTATTTAAAAGTTATAATTGCATATCGAGTTTCCATTTAAACGGCTCCCACTTGAATAAGCTATATTTAAAATATTTCCATATTAAGATGTATGCATGTGCGCCATTGTCGGCCTTCACTCCGGGGTGCACGTCTCCGCACCCGGGCTGCTGTTACTCAGCGGAACGCGCGCTGTTCGGGGACGACTAAGTATTTGGCTGGAGAGGAACTCGTGTCAGCTGAGCGCGCTAGAAGTTTCCGGAATCCCAGGACTATGCACCCCTTCTGGGGGTGAAGGCGTAATATACAGTTAATGCCTGGTGAAAAGACAGGTTATACACTTTTCCTTTGCATAAGGTAGACTGACTGTGCAGTTTCCTCTGTGGCATCCCACAAATCAATCCACTGGATTGATCAAATAACCAGTATTATTTTAACCAATTGGAGGGGGAAAAAAAAAAAATTTTTTAAATTAAGATGAAGGGAAAAAACACCCCGTCACATTTTAGTTCCCAGAGTTCCACTACCTCGAGGATAGTAAACTGCTCGAGTGTTCGACTGCCGCTTCTTTATGAGGTAGTACGAGGAGTTCTGCGATGGAATCAAATTCGTGACAAGTCATTGGTTTCGTGGTAACTCGCGACACTGAGACGACGGCGGACGGGAAAGCGGGGAACGTCGCGCGTCACGGACCGACAAGAAGCTACAGATATTCACCTAGTTTGTTCCCGAAGACTAAATGTACCATAAACCTTTAAGAATATTTATCCAACTCAGTTTAAAACAAAGCACTAAAGTTACTCAACAGTTAAAATTAATGCTTGGGGGGGGGGGGGGTTCCTGTGCAGTTTCTACCACTTTCCAATATACTGTATCTCCAACAATTATGGAAGGTCTGCATTTTTTTGTTTTTTTTTTTGTTTTAAATACGTAAACTGTAAAAATCGATGACAATCTTTAGTAATACGAAAAATTAATTTATTCTGAGGCTCAGTTGAATACTTCACCCTTCTGCAACAATATGGCTCTAAAATATGGAACTTCAGATAGTTGGCGATATATTACAGACATTATCTCTTAGTAAAAAGCAACTTAAAATAAAAGTTTGCATATCTGTCAACTGTGACATATCTCATTTCTTTAAAATTCTCACAGAGTTTGTTAAATATTAAAAATATGATTGACGTATTGATTTGCTTGTTGCTCCTATAGTAAAGCTGCACGTCTGTGGCAAAAGGTGACTGCAACAGGCGAGTAGAAACATACATTCCTGCAGTGCAATCTGAGACAGTGTTATCCATTGAATCTGAATGTGTGTTCATACCAGTAAGGTTTATCATTTAAATTTTTTTTTCATATCACAAAAATTTAAAAAAAAAAAAAAAAAAAATTTAAATGTATGCACTTAAGGATTCTCCACCTCCAGCTTAAAAGAAAAAAAAAAAAAAAAAAAAACCAGTAATCCCACCCTTTAACTCCCCAAAGAAAACAGAAAAAAATCAACAAACAACGCACAACTGTTAACTTTGGGGGGGGAANAAAAGAAACCAGTGATCCCACCCTTTAACTCCCCAAAGTAACCAGAACTAAATCAGCAAGCGACGCACAACTGTTAACTTTGGGGGGGGAAGAAGGAGAAAGGAGAAAAAAAAACAAAAAAAAAAAAACTGAAAACTTCAAGTACAACGAACATTGAAAGTCCATCTGGCAAAAATAATAAAAAAAAAAAAATCATTTAAAACAAAAGCAAAAGAAATCTTGTAGAATATTACCCTCTTCTAAATGTTGCTGCGTTTGTGTCTTTCTTACCAAACAAATGACTGCGCGAGATCTGTAGTCCTGCTGTTCCGCCGAACCGCTGTGCAACCCTCCCTCCCTCAACCGATTTCCAAGTGCTGGTCAGACTAGACAGTGTTTAAGGCTTTCGCTTTTGTCAAAAGTCCCCATCGGCTGTCTCACGGCTCCTGTTTGATGTAGTAGCTGCCAGGGCCGTTGCTCTCCTGGTCCGAGACACTTTGCAAACCTGTGAGCTCCTCCGGCTCGGCGGCCTCCTCCTTCAGCTGCAGCGACACCACTTGAGAAAGAGGAACAGAAGAAGAAGTACATAAGACGCAGAAAACAAACAACTGTGGACACTTTACAATACAGAGTAATACAAGGACTCTTCATGAGGTCCTTAAAAAAAATAAATAAATTTAAAAAAAAAAAGGAGAGAAATCCAGATTTCGTAGTTTCTGACAATACAAGTAGGAATTTACATTTTCAACCCATGTCACTGATGCCATCTGGTAGAACATGGGACCTTGGCTGTGTGAAGTTCCTCAAAGCGTTACTACAGAGAGGCAAGTTCACACGATCAATGTTCTGTAAACAAAATAAAACTCGTACCGTTCGATACGCCCAATGGACATCTCCCGTGTGAACTTTTGTTACGCAACAGCAAACAGAAGAAAGTTGTCCTACTGAACCAAACTAGTTACAACCTAGATTTGGGTATCATTTCCTCACAACAACACACCGCCATAAAGAAACTGCCCTTTATCCTCAGCATTACTACCAACGAATTTCAGACCAACATTCAAAAAACTGGGATTAAAATAACGTCATAGTGACCAACAGTAACCAATGAAGTCATTGAAGTCTACTTTCCTCCCAGGTTACATCCTCCATGTGTGGAAGAAGCTTTTCAATTTAAATATTTGCACATTTAATATGACATCAAATGTGAAGGACGGAACAGTTGAACTTCCAAGAGATTTAGAAGACTGGGGGGGCAGCCGAATAAGCTGTATTCTTAACCTAAAACCCGAATTTTATGTATCAACACACAGCAAAAATTTGGTTGAGATAAATATCCCACAATTCTTTATACCGGAATACAACCAGAGCCAAACCTGGTATGTCGATATTAAGGTGGGATGTAACAAGCAAAAGGGCAAAGTTCAGCTGGTATATAGATAGTACCAGATAAGAAACAATATCTTCAGGACACAAAGTGGATCAGGAACCAACATAAACACAAGCTTAGTCTTTTGGCAGCTACATGGAGTCAAGTGCCGCCACTCCAGCTGAGCTGAGAAGGAGGAAGCTTTCAGACCCCGAATAGATCAAAGCTTCTTAACCGCCACACGTGGCACAGCTGACCGCAAATTTACTTCCGTTTACATGTAGCCACTATTTGCTGAGCAACCGAGGCTGAAAAAAAAAAAAAAAAAAATTAAAAAAAAATTAGAGCCAAGAGAAAAAACAGAGATAAAATGTAAAACCCGACAAGTCAAACTCCCTGCAACACAGTATCGCTTCTTCTGTTTTTTCGTCACCGTGAAACCCGGGTGGGATGGCAACGCACGCAAAACACTGCGCCGAGCACGACGCCTACAGCTACAGTACTGAGGGTGACGGTGGGGGGCCACACTGCTGCGCACACGTATGGGTGACACCCCCCCCCCCCTTGCTGACACACTCGAGCCCTTTGCTTAGATTCCAAGGGAGCTGGGCAGTACTTTGCAGTTGGTTTCATGTCAGACACACTTGTGCGTTTATTTTGAATAAAACTAACACATCCTCTTTTTTTTTTTTTTTTTTTTTTTAAATAAACATTCATGAATCACAGAATCACTGAGATCAAACTGCCACAAAAATTGTGTCATGTAAACCGACAAAACTGATTTTTTTTTTTTTTTTACTTCATATGAAGTGACGAAAATGTGTTTTTTTAAAATTAATAATGTAGAAATAATAATAATAATAATAATAATAATAATAATAATAATAATAATAATAATAAAAGAGTTCTGTCTTGAGCCTGGGGCTGGACCTGCACAGCCCCCTCCGCCACCGTGAGATCACCGTGCCGTGTGCCCCGATGCCAGCGCCTCACCCCTGAGTGAGACAGACCGGGAGGAGTGGTGGATTACCTGATTTGAGGCTGGGGCTGAGCTCCCCACTAGTGGTGGGGGGTGGAGTGGGCCCCGGGGCCGCCGCCTGTGCGGGATGGGACGGGTAAAGGGGTGGAGTCAGCTCTTCATCACCCGAGAAGCTCCTCCTCATCATGCCTGCCAGAGGCACTCTCGACAAACTCACCGGGCGCCTCCCAACTGGAATCTTCCTCTCTAAACACCAAGTCAGACTGGAGTAAGCTACCAAGCCTCCTGTTGCTCTGCCCCCCCACCACCCCCAGGCCACCGGCTTCCTTACCCCCCCCCCCCTCCACAGTGAAGGAGGCTGTCCATCTATGTTCTACAAAGTTCTGTCATTACTAGTACAGTAATACACAGTTCTGTACAAGTTAACTGAGCAGATTTGCAAGACCCCCCCCCCCATTACTTTGGAAATTCAGCCGAAGAAGCAAAATCAGGCCTCAGTGGGTCTGTACACAGTCCCAATTGAGAAGTTTTAGGCTTTGCAGTGGCTTCACTGTCCAGCTCCCTGCTACACTAACCCTAATCTGGGCAACTTAGTAGTTGCGTCAAGGATCAAACACTTGAGTTTAAAAAAATAAACAAATAAAACAAATAAATTTAAAAAAAAAAAAAAAATCAAATGAATCAGCACATTATAAGTGGAGTCCAGGACCCTGCAGGGCGAGAACATGCTGCCATTTTCATCGTTACCTTCTTAACTCTGCTGGCAAAAGGATGCAAAGAGTGACGGCGCTGTCATTGTGACACACGCCAAGCATTTCACCTCCAGACATTCCGGATCCACACCCATAACACACCGAGACCAAAACCCAGCAGGAAATACAGGATGGCCCAGGTTTTCGGGGTGGCCAATCAGAGAGCGAGACAAGTGAAAGGAGAAGTGACCCACTTTTCTTTTGTCCTTTGTACTGCTGTGTCTTCTTCTTCTGTTTTGTCACATTGGTGGTAACCTCTCTGGTGGCTGAAAGAAGAAAACACGAAGGATCTAACATATGGATACATAACCCCACCCAGTACAATTCAGCACGTTGGGTCTCATCCAAGCAAGGAAGAGGGAGGAGGACAGGAACTTCTCATCTACAACATCAGGAATAATTCTTTTTAGCGACGGCCGTAGATCCTTCCACTCACTCTGTGCGGCTGGAGGCTGCAGTTGATACCCTGTCAGCTGACACCAGCCCACAGGGTAGAGGTCCGGAGACTCGCAGTCCACCCATTGATCGTACTCGTCCTCCCAGCCGTCAAAGTGGATGCGCAGCAGCCTGTGGACAATGCGCGTCACGGTGGCGACGCACACTAGTCGCGGCTCCATTAGATCGACGGCTTCCAGCTTCATGCCTGTGCGGAATCCGTGGTTCGGAACCTCCTGCACGGAGGAAAGAGCGTGTTGTGAACCGATCGCCTTCCGCTTAACAGTAACCCTACCAACGGCGGCTTCTAAGTTGTTTATAAGGGGGGGAAGAAAAAAAAAAAAAAAGTTGCAGTTCTGAAAACAGTCACGAAAAATATAACCGATTCTCAAAGAATCTATGAAACCTTTTGAAGGAAGGGAACATTTTCCCTAAAAGCTACAGCCATTTCACTTTGCTGCATTTAAACTTATGATACTTGCACAAAAATAAATAAATAAATAAATAAATGAATGAATGAATGAATGAATGAATGAATGAACGGTGCCAGTCATCTGCTTAAACACAGAGCTGCTCCACTGGATGTTGCAAACTTATTTGTATTTATGTTTCTTGAATAAACAACAAAAAGTTTTACATAACCTTCTCTCAACATTACCTTGTTAAAGAGCTTCACTGGAGCTGCTACTGAAGCCGTTTCCCTGAGGTAGTCAAACCATTTGAATGGGAGTTTTGTATAACCTGTCGAGTAGATACAGCGTTAGACTGGAGTCAACAGGAGAAAGGTTGGGGGGGGGTCTAGGTTTGTCGTTTCTGGATGGCGGATGACGGACGCAGACGACGTGGTACCTCGAGGTGGCGTGAGCTCGATTTCGTTAATTTCACAGAAGCCTACAGGGAAAATGGACGGCGACGTGGCGTGGTAGCAGAACCAATCTGAACCGTCTGCCGCCTCTGACCCATCGATCCCGATCATGAGGTACCCATCTGCCAAGACCTGAGCAGCAGACAAGAAAGGGGCGATCAGAAAACCGATCCAGCTCTCAGCACAGCTCAACTCCTGCCTTGTGCTTCCGGTGGATTACGAACGGCCGCACATGGTACAAGCGGTTAGAACCACCTCCCTGCAACCAGAGCCCAGGTTCTAATCCCCTACCCCCTGAAGTAACCGCGACAACAGCTTACCTTTCTTACAGTAGCTACACATATAGCTGAGAGATTTAGAGGATCGATCGCCTCTAGCTTCATCCCTTCTTTGAACCAATCTCCACTTTGGTCGACGTCCTTCACCTGACGGGAAGTGACAGAGGTTGATGCTTTGTCTGTGTGCTGCTATCAGCCTGATGTCCCTCATGACCATCTTGTCTGAGTAGAGAGGGAACCCTCACTTATAAATGCACAGTAGAGATAAGGAGACACTATTGCATCGTTACCTTCAAAAATAGATGTGAAGAAGCATCTACTTGACCTTCAAGTTTCTTTGAAACATCTGAAACAGAAGTGCATCCCATCAGTTGGCGCTTCACGATCTTGCAAATACACGCAAGCTGCCCACAGTTATTACTAGCTGCTACTCCCAGATTCAGAAGAACTTGTACACTTACTCACCGGATCTCTTGAAGCGGTGGCCGATGCTGCGAGACCAACCGATGCAGTGGATGAGCGGGCTGTACATGTGGCACCAGAAGTCGTCGGTGCCGTCTTCGCTCTCCTCGTACACCAGGCGCAGCCGTCCGCCGATCACCTGCTCCACCAGGGCCACTCGTGTTCGACAGAGGTGCGTCTTGTCCACGACTTCGACACGCATTAGTTTTTTGAAGGGGTACTGCAGGCTCTCCTGTACCTTATGGGCAGAATGCAGCATGACCTTGAGCGGCTATCAAACGTGACCCGCGATGCTTAAAAATGGCGTTGGGATGAGCAAGTCGCTCTGAAAGCGCAAACAAATGCGGAGCTTTCGGTCAAACCGGGAGCCTCACCTTTGCAGAGAAGTCAGGCGGAAGCGTTTTTGCTCCGGTAAGGCGCGTCACTAGGAAAAACTTCCAGTTGGTGCACTTATGCTGAATGGCTATAAACAAGAGATCTGTAAGTGTTCATGTAACTACAAGAACAAGTACAGGATGTGACACGAGGGCTTGTCACATCCAAAAGAGGACATTTAAATTTGTGACGGTTCTTGAATTAAGTCGCTTTACATCAGCTGACATGGCAACGTACGCACCTGCTGTAAGCAAACACAGAAGGTGACGCGAGATCAGCATGGTGCACACGTTGCCCTGTTGCCTTCAGAAGAGCTGGAATTTGAGTAAAAGGACGCCATGTAGATTCTTACATTTCGGAGGTACGAGGGGCTTCCCGCTGGACGCGCACCAGCCTACGGGGTGGATTTCTGGGACGCAGAGGTTACACCAGAAGTCTCGGCTGGAATCTTCATCAAAGCCTTCGTACCGGAGGAGTGCCTTAAAACCTGACGGAACAACCAAAGTCCCCAATTCATATGAAGCGACACTGTGGCCTACTGCCCCAGCCCTATACCAAGTGTGTTAACTGCAAGAAAAGGGGGGAAAAAAACCCCCACAACACACACACGCGGCAGAAAAAACAACGTCATGAGGTAAAAGTTTTGATGTTACCTGCAAGCTTGATGATAGATGCTATCCAATAAACTTTTGTCTGAACGCTGCAGTCAGTATTAGGGACCTCGATCCTCACCCCCTCAGCAACGTCACCCCAGCATGTTCCCATGGGGACCTGCAAAGTGTCACATATCAGACAACAAAAACAGTGAGGGGGACAGCGTAGCAACTCACACTAGCATCTCACAGCTCCAGGATCAAAACACCGTGAACGCAGGTCTGTCTGTGTTAAGTCTGCATAGGAGGAGTTTCCTTCAGGTGCTCTGGGTTCCTCAGTACTAAGGCATTCGCTTCAGGTGAAGAGGCGACTTGGCACATAGGTGCGCTTGGGACTGACTAAGAGACCGTGCAGCTGCCCTGCAACAGACTGGTGCCCTGCGACGACCCCCGCGCTGGATAAGCGATATCGGAAAATGACTGACGGGTCGATGGCACGCGGGTGGGATTAACTATACTTACATGCTTGAAACAGCTAACCGGCGCTCCAACCAAGTTATTGCTGCTGATGTAATGACCCCAGTCAAAGCCCTCGACAGGAACCACTACGGGAAGGAGGCGCATTGCATTATAAGTGTATTATAGAGCCATTTAAAGTGCGTCTTGAAGAAACACAGTCAACATAATTTGAAAAGGCTGCTTAATATCATTATCGACGCAAAGAACTTACCAGTTTTTGATTTTGCTTGGTTCTGCTGATTTGCTTGGTATTGAGCATATGCTGCCAACTTTGCCATAAGAGGTTGTTTCTGTAAGACTTTTGCCTTTTTTGTTGGTGGCTTACCCTTTAAGGGGGGGAGGAGGGGAACCCATTCATCATTGGCCCAATAACACAGACCTAGATAGAATTACTAAGAAACGCACATTATTTTAACTACAGATTTTTTTTTTTTTTTAAATTTAAATCTGGAAATTTCAGAAAATTTGGGGGGGAAAAAAAAAAAAAAAAGTCAAAGTATGAATGCACTACAACTCGACATGGAGCGTTACCTGCAGTCTGGCCAAAATACTGGCTTTTTTAGAATTCGAAGAGTAACTTCTGGAACAAGAGACACTGCAGAATCTCTTGGTTTTGGAGTAAAACGCATCTCTTACGCCCACCATGCCACACATCTCACACGTAGCTAAGAGGGGAGGAGAGAGAGGGAGGAAGGGGGAGGGAAAAAGCACCCATCACTGACATTCCCTGAAAAACACCAAGACCTACATCAACATGACCCTCAAAACCCACAGATGGAATTTCCAAATTAGCGTGGAACTAACATACGCAACTTAATTGAGCGTCAGCGCTAACGTAGTCAGTAGGTGGACTTCAATTGTCAAGTTGTGCCTCTTTATCCCACGTCACCTTCCAAAACTTATTGCGCACCCCTTGACAAGAGTGAGGAACCTACCCATTCCAGCTTTTCCATCAGGGTAGGTGTACACCTGGCCATTGTTCTTGATGATTGGGAGGCTGGCAGGGATGGAGGGCACCTCTTCTTCGCTGTCCTCCGAGCTCGAACTGCTGCTGGAGTCCTCGCTGCAGCTGTCATATCCATCAAACATGCCGAAAGAGTCCCGCCTCTTCCTCTCTGGACGTGGAGTGTGTTCAGTCTGGCAAATCATAACGGACAATGTAACACGTAGCCAGTACTTCAGGTTAAAGATACGAAGAGCAATTTTTCCCCTAAAAGTAAAAGGAACAACAAAGCGCATACATTTTATTCTAAAAAAACTGTAATGCCATTTAAATAGATATTACACCAAAAAAAATAGCATTATAGACCCAAAACAGAATTCAAAACAGAAACCAGTGCCTTTTAAAATGAACAGTGAGGCCCTTTTTACTCTAAAGTGGTTGGACATTCTGTAACTGAGCATGGAGTAAAAAGTTATACATATTATCAACTGGGGGGGGGGGGGGCCCAACACCAGATTTTTCA
>UFQX01000316.1:36149-116511 GCA_900497675.1 Arapaima gigas
GGGGGGGGGGGGGGGGGGGGGGACCTGGATTTCACTAAGAGTTGCATAAATTTAACAGGTTTTCTGGATTAGCCTTTTTTTGCAGTGCATTATAGGTCAGTGCTTTCCTTTCTAGCATCTTCACAACTTAACAGCACTTGTAATGTCATTCTGGGACACTGGCTGCCAAGAGCTGCAGGTCTGATTTCTAGTCTTGGCCCTGGAATCCCACTGTGCCAAATGAACTCTTAAATCCAAACTGTTCCTCTTAAATCTCAAATCTACAACTTCATATAAACCAACTGTTCTGAAACCGGTGACAAGATGGTAGAGACCCATTTACAAAGATACAAATGTAAAACAAGAATTTTTTCCCCCCCAAAAGTTGATCATTAACATATACATTAGTGGTTAGCTTAATCTCAGATAACATCCAAAGGTTAACCACACAACCAAAATGAAGATACCAAAAATTAAGGCACAAATTAAACAACGTGGAATTAAAGGACGTTTTATTTAACCACAAAAAATCCCTTTGAATTTCTGATACCACCTATTAGTCGTTCCTCAAACGTGTTACTTCATTCAGAATTTTTTTTTTTTTTTTTTTTTTTTGGGGGGGAAATAAACAAGGGATTCTCTGTCAGACTGGAAAACTATAATTTTACACAGTCATAATGAACATATAAACAACCTTCAGAAGTTACATAGCTTGTATGCTAAGTAAAACGCTGAGCAGTCAGTCGTGCTGGTTCACAGCTTTGTTTCTGGACATAATCTATACTTAGTCACATGGGCATAAACCCAACTGCAGCATCAAATTCCTAAAAGACAAAACCAAACAGATATTTAAACATTTAAATCATCTAGATATGTATATAGTGGCACTGTGTTGTCCATTTAGAAACCACGGTGTTGAGACCACTAAATGGAGCAACCTGGATGGAAGATCAGACAAGGGTATTCCCCAACCACTTGCAGAATGAGCAGGAAAAAAAAGCCATACCAATCATCTGAATCAGTAGCCAGAGGTAGAACTGATACCAATTTCCTCCTCCTCAACCATACTTATGTCTCTTCAAGGAATTAAGGCCATACCAAGGCACTCGAGACCCTTTCATAGATGTCTTGCAAATACATTTTTGCATTTTGCAAACCAGACGATTAGCGCAGCAAACATGTCGTATGTACAGTGAACATGCAGCTCATGCTTTTTCTACACACCCTTGAAATTAAAGAACAAACACTCTACCCCCTGCTTCGATATCCCAGTCAAAACGAAAAAGACGTTCAAACATAGTTGTACTTGTGAGCTTTTGGTTTGGTTTCCCCCCCTGCCAACACAGGAAATAAACGCCATTTCCCTTTCGGTCTACACTTTAACTATAATGTCGAATACTCAACAGCACAACGGAAGCAGCCAAAACTGACAACCTTCAACGTTTGCTTAACAGCAGAGGAATCTTGTTGTTTTTATTAGGCCCTTTCTGTACAGTACTGCTAAAACAGACATGCAGCAGCACACTGGCTCGTCACAGTACCAAAAGTTCCTCGAAGAAAACAAATAATGCATTTTTCACTGTTTTCAAAAAGTGATAATGAAATTCTAAATACGTCATTCTTAAAACTCTCCAATAAATAAAAGTTTACTGATCTTTCGTAGTACTGTTTCTCTTTATTAATTTACATAGAGCGCTCTTCAATACACATTTTTAGGATGAGTTGCACTAAAGGTTACCACCTATTTACAGAAGACCTGCAGATGTTTAACAGGGGAAAAAATAAAACAAAGTTAATATTTATTCTGTTTGGCTTGCTCAAATTCAGATCAGAAGGAGAACCGAAGTGCGGCAAACGCCAAACAGACGGTGCTTGCAAAGGATTATTTTGTCGGGTGTCCTGTCGCGTTAACTGTTGCCTGTTGTCCTGTTACATCCCTTCACACACCGAGTTACGCTGCTATGTACCACTGACCTGGCCTCTGAAATACAAGGCGTCATTTACAGAAAAACAAAACGTCACCTGCAGAACTCCCCTCCCACAATGTGTATCATGGACAGTCAGCACAGGGTGCAGATGGACATCTTCACATTCACACCTGGTGGACAGGTACGGCCTGCCAGGGTGTTTTTCCACTACACTTTAACCAGGACTAGAGCAGAGAGCAAGTGGCTCACCTGCTGACAGCAAGCGCAAGGCCATATCCAGCACGTTTGGGAGGGGGGTAAAGTAGAGCAAAGGTCATGCAGTGCGAGTTTGTCTGACCATCTGAATAAGATGTGGTGAGAAAGGTTTGTTTGACCATGGCCTTTTGACAGGTTCAGGCAACATGTTAGGTGAACATTCCACATGCATTTAAAAAAAAATTTAAAAAAAAAAAAAAAAAAAAAAAAAAAAGCTTCAGTTTTGGCTACATCTTTAAAAACAAAACACTTTGGGTTTTCATTCAAAAATAAGTTGATATAAAAGACACATTAAAATAATTAACTAAAAAGGGAAAAAAAATGTGGAATATGATAAAAGCAGCACTTTTCCGCTCGGTTGCTGATTCTGACAGTTGGCAGTGAGGCTGGGCTGTAGCGCAGCAGAGACTCCGGTGGACATTCGGCTCCAAGGGGACGTCCGCGGGTCCCCCAATCTGGGCGCCAAGCAGAAGCACCATGCAGCTAAGGACCCATAAGCTGTTAATCCTCGAGTCCCTCAGAACGGGGAGTTCATGCCCAGTTTGGTTTCGAACTGCAGCTTTTGTCTCTTCTGGTAACGTACTCGCACCCTGAAAGTAACGTATAAACCCATCACCGAACCAGGGATAAAAGAGCGAGTGATCAAGCAACATTAATATCTGCCACACCTTCATCCAAAAAAAAAGTTCACCAAGTTAAAATTTCACCTACACACATAAAACAATGACCTTTGCATCCATGTAGACTTTGCTACCTCTAAAGCAAGTGAAAAGTACCAAGTTCCAAGGATGCTCCCCCCCAAACACCCACCTGATCTCATGTAGTTTGACTGCCTCGTTCACCAGCACCACCAGCGCTGGCGACAGTGACACCAAGAGCCACACCTCCATGGGGATATCCTTCAGAGAAAAGGTTCCCCTAGCATTCCTGTCCTGCCACAGCTGGAAGTCCACTACAGCCTGCACCACCTGCCCCAGCAACCTGGTGTTCCCGACAGAGAGCAAAACATGAACAACATCTCAAAAGAAACTGAGCATGAACAACTTTTTTGGTAAAAGCCGCATTTCCACAGACAAACACAAACTCACGTTGTCTTATATTCCAGAGACACAGCCTATTAATGAAGCTGCAGATGTTAAAAGGGGAATATGAACAAACGAAAAGAGCAATAACTGTGCGTGGGGCACAAGTCGCACTCCAGAGAAGGAGGACGTGTGATCCGTGGCAGACACGCAGGACATTTAGACACACGCAGCCAGAGACTTACACCACAGGTACGGTGAGACACCACCAGGTGTTACTGAAGGGACTCCTCCTCCAAAGCGACTGGGAGCGGTGAACATAGCTGAGAGAGATGACCACTGAGGGGCAGATGAGGAGATATGATAAGCAAGGTGGGAGTTTAGACTCAATACGAGGGGCACAAACTTTAGATTGAGGTTTCACAATTTAAAAAAGAAAAAAAAAAACAAACTTCAAAATTACATTTTTCATCAAGTTCACCAATATCTCATACACTACAGAACGGAGCAAGTGTCAGGGATAGGAACGTTTGCTGGATACAGTTTACAGGGGTAGGATCACACAAGGGTTCAAGTACATCAACTTGAGAACTAGTGTCAACTATAAGTTGTATGAAATGCAGAAAACTGAACAATTTAAATCAACCTTTTCTGTTTCAGTCCATCTAATTTTGCTTGGAGATTCCAGCTGACTTTTGAGCTTTTCAGTACATACATTTTGCAGAAATGCAGTCAAGGTAACACGCAGGTAGCTTCCACACCTGTGTGCAATGCCAAGAATCCTGCCATGACCTTCTGGATGAGTAGCAGCCCGTTTGACAGCTCTGTAAACCAGTGGGGGGCACCTGGAGCAGAGCTGCAGGCACAGGAAAGGTTAGACACAGTTTAAAAGACAGGGTACACATACTACGGGGCTCTTTAAAGCAACGCAAAGCCAGCCGGGACCTCACCTTGCAGCAAAGATATGGGAACAATTTATTGTCGAGTTGGTGTTTCCATACACAGCCTGAAGGCTGAAGCCAAAGCCCAGCAGGTAGGCGCACACAGTGATGCTGAACTTGAGCAGGAAGCAGCCCAGGAAGTATTGCTGTGTCTACAGAGTACAGAACGCATGTACTAAGACACTCATCAGAATGACAATTACAATACACAGAATTAAATCTCAGAAACTGTATAAAAACGCTAATTTAACCACTGAGCAGTATGACGACAGAGCATCATATCAAAACAGAATCTCACCTTCCTGGGAATAGAATCCAGGTTCTTGCCTGTGGCAACTGTCATCACGGAGCTGTCCGGTGGTTTCCCCAGTAAGGACACGCTGCCAAAGAGAGCACGAGCAAGACTGAGCACACAGGGCTGCGGTAGCACGTCCATATGCTCACAGGTGCCTCGCTTGTTTAAGAGATGTCCTGATAGTGGTGTCAGCCCACCCCTTACCTGAGCAGTGGGTAGCAGAAGCAGGACAGCCACAGGATGTCTGTGATGTTCATTGGTGGAGGCAGCTGCACCAGACAGGCCAGAAACTTCAGGAAAAATAAAAGGCAAAAAAACGTCAATTCATTCACCACCTACAGCAGAACTAGACCATCTTTGCTCAGGCACGACAATGCATCCCATCCCTCTGTGCCATTTTCAGAACGTACTAAAATACCATAAAAATATTTTCTGCATCTTCTTATGTAGGGAAGGAAGAAGAAGAAGAAGAAAAAGAAAAAAACAGAAGTCGCTACTAGAATACTCCATTTGACCTGACCTGGATAATCACTAGGGTCAGCTGGCACTGCAGCAGGAACAGGAAGCACTTACGGATGCCGTAAGTCGTGTGACGTGCCTGTGAAATGGTCAGAAAAGGGTAAGGAAAAGGGAAAAAACCTTATGTTTCATGCTCCGTACGAATTACGGTTTTACTGTCCCATTTTTTAAAACTTCGGTTTTGACAGGAATGACCACCTGCTCGATCAGCTTGACGACGCTCACACTCTCCCCCTGGTGGAAAGTGACCGAACAGCCCAGGGTGTTGAGTCTTCCCGAGAGCCCCAGTGGACAGAGACCATCGCTTTCCTCGCTCATCACGCTGCTGGCTGCGTAGCCGAATGTCTCCCACGAACATCGCGAGGGGTAGAGAGGATCCAGCGCTATGCTGTGAAGCAGATTGCAAACGACGCAATGCGCTTTAGCGTAAGTGCACATCGCACGCAAGCTTTTGTCTTGTAACAAACTATATTGGCATCAGAATCAATCGTGTATGAGGAGCACATCAGTGTCAGACCCACAAAGGGCATAGAAGGCATTCTGCCAGATTCATAGGCATTCTGGTGCGTTGTACGAGCACCAGTGTGCTGACCTGAGGTTGCTCTGCAGGAAGAGGCAGCTGTTGCGGAAGTTGGCCGAGCTGCCCAGGCAGCAAGTGACCTCCCTGTTCTCCTGCATAATCTTCATCATTTCACACATAGCTGCCACACACAGGTACAACACTGAACGTCATCAATGTGCAGGCTACAGAAAACACATCCTTCCGGTGCACCCAAAACAGAAACATTTAAAGAAGCAACACTCAGTGGGATGGAAGTTTGCTAAATCAGTGGCTGCCTGACTTACTTTCCGGTGTGCAGTCAGTGAAGAGGGGCACCAACAAAGGGACGTTGTCTATGTTCTTCAAATGAGGCCGCACCTGGTGGATCCCACGAGGTAGCTTGGCCTGGGCAGAGAAAAAGGCCGTGATGTGGGGGGGAGGGGACAGCAAAAGTTGACAGTCTGTGGATACAAGTATGGGCGCAGTGAGCAATACCCGGTTGCAGTCCTCCAAGAAGCTTGGCACGTCGCTGTCAGTGGGCTGGAAGCTGGCCAAGTCCGAGTGGCCCTCATCTTCCAGCAGGAGGGGCCCTTCTGCTTCGTCACGCGAATCTGCTCACAGGAATCGAGAACGTCACGTACAGGTGCGCTTGTGCCAAAGACGTACGCAAAGCACTGCAAACTGGCAGCAGAACAGAGAGATGTAATATTCAGTGAATCGCAAACAAGATCTAGGCCAAACGTTGGACCTATTTTGTTTCCATAGTACAGTACTACTGAAAGGTTTGCAAAAAGAACACTTGCTGGTAGCAAGCCTTCCATAGCCAGTATTTCAACAAGCAGAAAACCAGACAACACGTCTCCCCAACTCCTCTGCAGCAGCCTTGATTCCTCTGTTCATTTTGGTCCCATATGAGAATTACCACTGTGACACACATGTACTCAAACTTTGGACTGGTACAGCTCTCAGTCTTGCCTTTTAAGGTATGACTTACAACTTTATACAAGCGACCGCAAAAAGTGAGTGATAAATTGGAAAGTATCAACTTAATCTCCTGCTGCTAGATAAATGACGGTCGTGCAAACGGATGATTCTGATGGAGCAGACGTGGCTTTTATCTACTTCCGTCGTGGGTAAGGCAATAATGACAAGATAAACGTGCCAATACTGAGAGCAGAAACAAAAGGTTTGTCCGGCAGAACTGCAGAGTCCAGCGCAAAACTGCTGAGACAGATGATGGCACCCAGCTGCTGCAACGCAGTGAAAAAGGAAAGGGAGGAGCAGATGAAAACAAGTACTCTGGACCTACATAACCCTGCCGTAGGACAAGAGGTTGTTGGTGAAAGATGGATGGATTTTGAGAAAAATTAAGTAAATTACATATCTAGTACTTTTTGGACAAGGACAACAAGGTTAAGAGCAGCGTATATCACGTATAGAACACAGTAGGTGGAACATACACACAGAGCACTGGCTGACCTTGGTGGAGGTCATCATGCAGAGAGCCAGCATGGCTGGGGCTAGAGGGAGGCATTTCACAATTCCCGTCTCCATTGGGGGTCAGGGAAATGTGGCAGTTCCATCCCGTCTCCAAGCCCATCTTCTCTGCAAACACCTGCTCGGCAGAGGAAAACCGTTCACGTTATTCTTTCTTATGTAACATTTCTGCTCTACGGGAGCTACTGGTTCTGATGACTCAGTATGCTGAGCTTCACCTTGCTGCGTAGCTCATCCTCCATGGAGAAGTAGACGAAGCGTATGCAGGCGTTGACCAAGGCGTCAATGAGCCGCACGGTGTCCAGGCGGGCCTGGAACTGCGAGGACACCATACCCATGAAGATCTGCCCACTCAGGGCCTGGACACAGTCCTCCCGCTCCACCACCTCCCCGATGCCCTCTGCACAAGATGTGAACAACAGACAGAGGTTTGTACAATGAAAGGAGGTTAAAAAGAACTTCCAAAAATTACAAGTTACACCAGAATGAACCCTGTGATGGCTTCATTTACATTATTCTTTTCTCCAAAACAGCTTATTATGTTAGGCTTGTAACATTAAGCTACTTACATTTGTTCACCCACCTATACAGCTTGGTCATTTTTGTTGGATCAGTTCAAGGTAAACGCATTGCTTAAGGGTACTATAACAGAGGTGGGATTTGAACCCGGGGCCTCCGAGTGAAAAGTGGGCCTACTGCATAGCTCATTTTTAACTAACATCTAATCACTTGTATTCCTCAGTCAAGCGAGCGCCTGGTTTACCGTCTGAGCTCCAGCTGTTTCTGCGACTGCTGTGTTTGATGGGTGTAGTGCTGGGAAGCTCCACCCCTGAGAAAAGGGTGGGGCCAGGGGCCAGCTCCACACACTTCCCATTCAGCTGCGGTGAGAGAGACACCTGCATAGGCTTGTAAGCAAAGGCTGAGCAGTAGCCCGAGAGGCAGGCGCGCTGATAGAAGTCCAGCACCTTCTTCCTGAGGAGACCGCACCAGAAGGCCAGTCACTCACACAGGAATTTATTCTGGGCACAGTTTCAGACCAAAAATATTTCACCTGAAGGCATTCAGCAATTTCATCCAGCCTAAAAGAGGCTCAACTAACACTGCAATATTTCAGCAGTTTCAATACTAAATATTTAACTGATTCAAGTTCAGTACTGCAGGCTTCCTTTTGAAAACTTCAGTGACTCAGGTGCATGCATAATATCAAAAGCGTTCTCACCTGTCAGAGCCAGAGAGAGGATAGATGTCGGCACCATCCCAGAAATCAGTACAGGCCTCCAGAATGAGGTCAGCTGAACCATGGGAGAGCATCTGCACATTGTCTAGGTGGATTGGGACAGAGAACACTTACACATCATGCTTGTGAGTGCCATAAGAAGATTTAAAAATAAATAAATAAAATAAAATAAAAAAATAATACCACCACAGACGGCAAGGAATATGGCAGTGCTCACTGGTGGTGCTGTCTCGCACAAAAAGGCTGATGAGGTGGCTAATGGGTGGCTGCCGCTTGGAGAGGTGATGCAGGCGCCGTGGGGCCGACTCCTTGGCCTTCTCGCCGGACGGCAGCTGGTACAGGGCCAGATGATTCTCCTGCTTGAACAGCTCCCTTGCGCCAGGGGTGAAGCCTGCCACCCGACAGCACAGAAAGAAAACAGCTGATGTCTTAAAAAGTGAACTTGATATTATCATTTGAAGACTTTACGCGTGAAGCGGTATTACAAATTTTATCTTATGCAATTCACAAAATAATAATTGACAAAAGGTAAACCGACACCCATAATGAAGAGCAGAGCATAATCACCCACCGATGAGGCGGGACAGTTCACACAGGCCCCACGGTACATGCACTGGCTGCACGGCCCCGTGGCTCTCCTGGAGCGCCAGGTTGGATAGGTGGTCTGAGAAGCGGCAAAGCTGTTGGGTCACCGCGGCATTGCACAGGTTCAGCAGGATGTTGAGGCCCAGCGGCTTGAGGGAGGGAAGGTGGGCCTGCCAGCTGGAGTCGTCAAACTGGATGCTGACAGGGTTCTGCTGATCCTGAGAAAGGCTGAGCATCTCTAGGTGGTAGTCACACACAAAGTCTTCCGCCTCGCAGCAACCGGCCTCTGCCCCGCAGGACTGTGGCATTGCAAACACAAGAGATACAACCTCCGTTTCTGTCCTAAAATTGCAGCTCACATATGTAGGACTATGATGACAGTTGTTTTAGTGCACCTTGGGGTGTTGACAACTATTGCACACGACACTTCCACTAACAAACAACTAGAGCTTAAACTCCATTCATAACTTTAAAGTCACTTTTACCTCTAAGCCACATTGAATACAAGACACAAAATTCAGATGACTCAATTTGTCTGTGAATAAAGTTCTTTGAAAACCTCACATATAGCCAGACACACTGTAAGCCTTGGTGAACACAGGTAAACTCCCTGCACAAATTTTAAAAATATCTAGAAACAAAATGCAGATACACTGAAAAACATTTACATCTTTGAAAATATCTAACAATATTTTTTTAAAACTTCAAAACAACGGATATTTGCCATCTGTAATTGGTAACGTCCTCACCACTCTTGGTAACGTATACTAGCCTAAAAAAAGTTTCATACTTTTTGTATCGAGTGCCCAATAATCACATTCACAAATTAAAAAAACTAAACCATGGTGTAGTAGTAATTAAAAACAATTGCTTTAGTGAAAATACCAAGCTCCTCAAAAGGAAGAGCATAAAATATGAACTGATGCTTTATTTAAAAAAAAAAAAAAAAATGTAATAAGAGTGAGGCGGTATGGGCACCTGCATGAGGTCTTCCTCTCCACCCTCAGTGTCATGGCTGAAGCTGACATTGGAACCTGAGGGGTGCTTGGCCCGGGTGGGCTGGAGGGGCCGCTGTGGCCGCAGGGTGTCTGAGGAGCGTGCCGTGTCATGCGATGTCTCACTGGGCTCGTGTTCATTGACCGCATGGTAGGCAGATTCCACTGTGGGAAGTGACAGCAGAGCCTCTCCTTCCTGGGCCTGGAGATATAACCAGGTACAACATCGCATTCCCTTCAAACACCAGTACACCGAACTACTCCGAGTCATCAAGTCAGCTTTCATCTGAAACAGCAGTCAGCTTATGCAATGCTTTATCCTACAGCACATAGCAGGATTGCTGAAAACATTCCTTTACGTTATAGGTGAAAAGCAAAATGCAGGTATCCTATTTATGAGCCTAAAGCGTTCTTGGAAATCAGCTCTTCAGCCTTAACGTCATAAGACGTAACAGCCATAATTTCCACTCATTTTACTGGGAAATATTAAACATTCCAGAGCCCACAAAGTCACGTCTGACTGCTTAACACAAAATCCATCAAAAGGGAGATAAACATTTAGATTAAAAAGAGATGTTTCCTTTCATTAATAGCAATGTAATAAATGTTACACTGTGTAAAAATGATGCTTTATTACACTAAGCATCATCTTGTCATTTGAAGAATTGTCCAACCGTTTGATTAAAGATCATAAAATTTTTCTAAAAAATGTAATGCATACTAATAGACATCACTTTCATGGATGAAGCACCAATAACAGTGCTCATCTTTTCTCTCACTTCAGCAGCACAGAAGTTATGCACTCATCACATCTCTTGCCATTATTAAGGTGATAAATCACATCGGTGTTAAAGAGGAATAACCTTATTCTTTCTTGGCCTTTCTTGACTCCTTCACACCCTTGTTCCCCACTTTCTACAACACAGGGGCTGTGATTCACTAGATGCACTACATAAGAGATGAAATCACAACACTGCATACCAAAATCACCCAAACAAAGCTGCAGAGATGGTAGCTGCAGACAACCGGTCCGGACAACTTTGAAAACTGCCCCCACGCTCTGCTTGTTACCCAAACTCAGAAAAATCAGCCTTAAAACCCGGTATGAATTTCAATCGTATACATAAAAACTCATAATAAACACTCATCTAGGGGTTACCTGTGTTGGGAGAAAATCCAGAGGGATAAGGAATCCATACTTAATATACTTCCTGAATGATTCGAGTTGGGTAAAAACTTTGATACCTGCTGCCCCTATTTTATCACGACATGAATGGAAGCTTCAATTCCCCCCCAAACGCATACCTCATCTCTGTCATCATCCCCCTCCATCCTGCAGTAGGAGCCCACAGAGAGGTCGTCCCGCAGATCGTCCTGGCTGTCGTGGGGGAGCTCTACGCGCCCGCTGAAGAACAGCACCGTTTCTGGACTGGGGTTGGGCCAAGAAAGAATTCCCTGCTTGTCCACGCAGCACAGTACCTGGAAGAGCAGACCAAACACCCAACAGCTATCAGCACCGGCACGAACGAGGACAGCAGCACGACTCGCAAACAACAACAATCCCACGTACAACACAGAAAACACGAACCAACTCAATAACAACAGAAAGAAGAACACAGGGTAGGGAAACAAGGAGTCAGTATGACGTTCGACAAATCTCAAAGAAACAAGGACGCGGATGCATCGGTGGAAAACAGGAGAATACTCACAGTGACGGAGCCCAGGGTGTGCAGCAGGCTCGAGGTATAGCACAGCGTCTGGGACTCGCCCCTCAGCACACTGACAAAGTGCCTCCAGACACAGCGCAGCAGCTCCTGTGGGGTTACGCAGAAGTCGGTAGCCAGTACACCTCTTCAGCACCACCCACCCCGGCACTATAGCCACCCCCGGTAACTCTTGAACTCAACCTTTGTATGCTTGCTGCCACAAATGCCCTTCACCAGCCACAAGCATTCGGGTGCTTGATGGCATCAGCAGACTTTCTTTTTTTTTTTAATCCCAAAACCCCAAAAAGTTATATATTCCAAGAGCGCAATACGCAATGGGAGGACAGTCGGAAAAGCCAAACATAGTAAGTTTAAGCAAGAAGGTGCATCCACACCAGATGGGTAGAGAAACCTCTGGACAACTCAGCAATGAAACCCATCTATATAAACACCGAAGTAACCAGCCAAGAAGCAGCGTAAATCCTTAGCTGCCGCTGACTTCGCCTGGGATATCCACGTCAGACTGCTGCAGGGCCACCACACAACCACTCACACACTAAGTGCAATTCAGTCTCCACTTCATGGGAAACATGTATCTGTGGACTGCAAAAATATCCACATCTAATAAATGGGGAAAGCCCCAGCAACTGTTGGAAGCACAGGGAGAACATGCAATCTCTGTATAGGCTGAGCGGTGAGGTGAGGCACCAGCATGAGAATGCCTTGGAAAGGGGTTAGAAAAAGTGAGCATGCTGTTATCCATAGGCAGTTTTGAACACGAGGGTCTTAAGCCTGTATTTAAAGGTTTGCAGAGTAGCTTAGAATGATTTCAAATTTAATTTTCTCTACAATTGAAAAAAAAACTAAATTTTGAATTGTTTTACACTAAACGTGAACCTTTTGCGGCTTAAGAAGTTTGTTTTACAATAATTAATTTCATAGGCAGATTTTCATGAACAACTTACACTTGCTGTGACCTTAATTCCTAAGTGCATGTTTTAATTTCACGGCAGCCCTTGACTGAACTAAGTCAGTTGCCCATAGAAAATTTACCAGTCAGTCCTCCAGGTCCTAAGGTGAAGAGCTGTCCCTGCTGACTGCATATAGAGTTCTCACATAGCTGACAGGGACCTAAAAGATGATCTACATCACTGTTTTCTGGTACCAGAAGACAGCAGGTCTGATGGAGAAGTAAAATACACCCTGCAGGCATACAACAAGCACAGAGGTGAAGCACCTCACCACAGCAGCATCACTCTGTGTTAGACAGCTTCCTGTTGAAGAGTAAGCAAACCGTAAGATGTCACATGGGGCAGGGCACATCTGAGACAATGTCCCCATAAAGCTGGAAGTATTGCAGTGGAGACTGAAGTGCAGAAAATGTTCACAGGAAATTTCTAAATCACCAACACAAAATATTCACATTCACCTAGGACAACACAGAAAAGGTCAAAGAATTGATTCGTCACATCAGTTCACGCTTATATATTAATATAACATGCAGTGAAATATTTGAGTACCCCCCTAGCCCAGTCATGCAGCCCGTTCTGGTAATACAAACAAGGAGTGTTTGCAATATTTTTGCCCAGGTCATTGCTGTCAAAACTGAGTCACAGTATTCAATATCCCATCATGCAAAGCTAAGGCAGAAGCAGGAAGGAAATGGCAAAGGATCAAGAAATTCTTTCAGACAGGAATGCATTTCTGAACGCTTGGAGGGGTGAAGTTGGGTAACAAATGAAGCATTTTGTAAAGCATGCGTGAAAAATGTGGCAAGTTGTGAGTGCAAGTCAAAAACAGAAATCCTGTACTAAATATGGAAAAATTTCTCTGAGGGGGGAAAGCAAAAAGACAGCAAGCAGAGCAACAATTTACCGGTTAAAGAGGTAAAACTCTTTCCTTTTTTTTTTTTTTTTTTTTTTTTAAAAAAAACTGAATTAATNGGTTAAAGAGGTAAAACTCTTTCCTTTTTTTTTTTTTTTTTTTTTTTTAAAAAGAACTGAATTAATGGACATTATAGAGCAATGGAAATAAACAGCAGCGTGTCACATCAAGAGTCCGTTCTCAGCAAGAACTAAATAAGACAAAAAGCTACCCAGGGGTGTGAAGTGGGAGAGCATGGATGGCTGCAATGAGCAAACCAGTGAGAGAGGGGGAAGCAATTCAGAAGAGATACCTGAGAAGACACGACTTCCGTGTAGCTGCTTAGAGTATCCTCAGAGAACTTAGCAAGCTGGAGCAAGAGAAGAGGCTGATTAAAATCCAAAAGGGCCTAGTGTAGGAGTCTCCACTAGACCTCCATCTTTTCCCTCATTCCAAGCCCTCAGGCTGCGTTATAGTTTCTTCATGTTACAGGTATTACTTACGGGCCCTCCTAGGTTAAACTACAAAGCAGAGCAGGATGCGCGAGTTGAGAATCGAGACCGTCAGAAGGGAGCTTACCAGGCCGGTTGAGGACGTGCGGTTAGACTCTGCCATGACGCGCGCCTCTCCGTAGGCATTTATCAGCACCCACATCACTGGGAACAGCAGGGGGAGAATGGGGAGCACACCCATCACCTGAAACAAAGGTGGGTGTTGGGTCATAGCACTAAGGCATGAGTCTAGAGATATTACCAAGGTTATACATAAACCTGAACCCACTAAGGTCATATCGCTTATTCAACAAATCGAGTCATCGATAGGGGTGATACAAGCCGAGTTGTGAATGGTAGCATCACATCTGTACCTGGAGCTGGAAAAAGGTGAACAGGACCGGCGACTCGGTGAGGCTCGGGGCATTGAAAAAGTACCGTGCTGTGTTAACAGTTAGGAATGCCACCTGTGCAAAGGCAAGAGTGGAGAGTAGCTTCACTGATAGTCTGCTCACAAGACACACAAGGGAACCTGAGGAGGACACAGTACAGTGTGTATTTAAAAATAAAACACAGGCAACTCAAATAGTGGAGGGTTTTCTTTTCAGTACCAGCACAACGGGGCAGGCAAATCTGGCCATGATGGACTGCACTGTGAACCTCTCATTGTCCAGGGCAGTGACAGGGCGAGACAAAGCAAGGTCCAAGCTGTTTCTACAACCAGAGAAGAGTGCAAAACATGTGTAACCATTTTACACCTAGTGAAACCACAGAGGGGCCTTACATACATTGTCTGCGTACAAGTTTTAAAGTCTATAGTTAGGAAGCGATTAACCGGTATCACACATAGGCAATTCCGAACAGTTCCTGTTCACGCACAAAACATTTAGAATAATCTTATCTACACAAGGACACCGTTTTAATTCAGCAGTTTCCATCACACATACTTTTTCAAAATAGCACAAGCCTGTAATATATGAACATTACAAACCGAAGATCGCTGCCAGTCCAGCTTATACATGCTGTATGTACACGTATATTAAAACTACCAAGTTCAACCTCTCCTTTGAAAACACTAACCCAGCAGTTTCATATAATCCCCTTTACACTCTGCATGCTGCATTCAATAGTCACCCTCTAGGCAAAGGTTTACCTGAATTAGTTGCAACTAACTGAAAAAAAAAAGAAGAACTCCGAGAACAGGTTTATCGGAAATACGGAATTCTCGTTATCAAAGGAGGCAAGACGATGAGAGAAGGAGCATACTGCCCACCTGACGCTGTCCAGAATGGGGGTGCGTACTACCCTGAAGAGCCGGAACTGCTGTGGGCTCTGTGGACCCTTTTTCTCGTTGCCCCGGGGAGAAGGAGGAGGGGAGAATGGGGGGAATAGATCACCGGGTTCCAGTACTATGTGTTCATCATCCTACATGAAGATACATACAGTCACCATCATTGTGAGCGGGCAGGTTAATTTTTAGCAGGGGAAAAAAAAAAAAAAAAAAAAAAAAGCCAGTAATGAATCAAAACAAAGGTTGGATTAAATGAGTATGTGTGTGTATCTCAATCTAAATGCCTGCCAATGAGGCCGCAATGTGACTTGAAACAAAGTATCTGATTGTTTTGAAAAACAAAAAACAAAACAAAAACAAACAAACAAAAAACCTTTATTCCCCGCAGGGAAACAAAGGACTCCTGTCCGGGCCGCAGTGCGATGATGTCCCCCTCCACTAGCAGGCTGACAGGCAGATTGACCAGCTGGTTGTCCCGGTATGTCCAGTGCAGGGACCAGGATGGGGAGGAGGGTGTGTAAAGGTCTGGGTACAGTGAGGAAGACCACTTGATGGGTTCCCCGGCGCTCAACTGTAATGTGTCTGGTAAAAAAAAATTGAACACAAAAAAAAGCCGTTTGCTAACATTTTTACATTCACCATGTAAATATTTTCTTTCCTCAGTTCGCACCCTTCGGCCACGTTCAAACTACACTCCAAATCTGCCGCTTACTGTCCAGCTGAGAGATGATGGATTTCAGCCGTCGCACCATCTCGCTCTTCTTCAGCCGTTCCTGACGTCCGATGAGGACCAGGTTTAGTAGCAACAGCAGGAAAAGGGCGCAGGCATTCACCAGCTCAATCCCCTGGCTGCACAGACAAGGGGAAAGGGCAAGATTTCTTAGTAATTTATCACTAGCATTACTGTAGCATTGCTATTTAGGCAAAGCTCCCTTTTACAAAAACATTGCCTACCTGCCCTGAGGCTGGCTGCCGTGACAACACAGAAACCCAAAAACAACCAAAAGAGTGAAGGCAACACCTGGCCAGTGAAAGCTTGAATGACGGTTGTTATGGTGAAGGAAGCTCTTGGCCCACAGTTCCTGTGAACAACACACAAAGATGATAAAGCTGTCTAAAGGGTGACACTGACGATAATGCCATATGTCAGCTTATTTACTATGGCATACAAGACATCCCTTGCAAACAGAAGTGTGTGCTTGGTGGGGGGAGTGTGTGGACAAACCTGCAGGGTAGGGCGCCGACGGCTCTGTTTCTGCTGCTGCTGCTGCTGCTGCAGCAAGGTGGAGAGCTGGTTGCGCAAGGTGCGGAGTGCATGGCTGGTGGAGAGGCCTAGGGCACCAACCTCCTCCTCCTGAAATCATCAGGCCCGGTTAGTTTACCGTTAAACAGCTCCCTTCGTCACCATCCTCTATCCATTCGGCTATGAAGGGTTTCTGACATCCTCTTGTGATTGCTTAAGTTTCCCATTATCCCTTAGAAAGCTAATGATGTCATTACTTAAGTCGAGGTTCAACTGCTCGAGCCACTCCAGCCTTTGATTTCTAAGCTGTGCGGAGACCTTGAGCTTTACATACCTACGCTTGAGGTGAAGGACAAATAAATATCTATACTGTCACCACGACTCTTTAAAGTAGCAACTTGTAAACAATCACAAGATCTTATTTTCATCCGGCAGCCTTTAATGGCATTAGCAGAACTATTTAGTAATGAATCCTGTCTCGCATGCCCTAAGAAAGACGCTACGAAACACTACAGCAGATTACTGCCATTACTGCACTATACATAACACATGATATTTTCTAAAAACCTGATGGATGGCAAAGGAAGTTCTATGTCTTTGCTGCAATTAGGAAAATCATTTTAAATTTATTTAGTGGACACCTTTTGACAAGGCGATTTACAATTTACGAATATACAGGATAAGATGACAGGTATCCGGTGTATTCGTACCAAGTAATTACCCAGGTAAATCATCATAGGTATCTTATCCTGTATATTCGTAATGAGGCAACTAATGGTAAGTACCTTGCTCAGGCATACAAAAAGTTAAAATACATGCAGGTATCCAACTACTTACAAGCTTAATGCGTTCCTGGAAATCGACTCATGGTTGGAGACGTAGTTAATTTAGAAGCAACACGAGAACCCAACAAAATAAAAGTCTTATACTAGAAAGCAGACTTTTCATTAATAATGTACAGCAATGTAATGATAATAGATGCAGCAGATAAACTGAGATGAGATTACAACATAATACACAAGAAACACGAAGCACAACTTGAAACAAAGGTGTAAAAATACTATCTGCAGACATGAACGGGTGGTGTTGCCACCGGCAGACTACATGTGGCTCGTGTCCTTGTAGGTTGCTTACAAAAAATAATAAAAAGGGCTCACAGAGTCAGTGTACATGTTAGGGCTGTTAAGACACTTGAACTTGAAATTTCAGTTGAACGTGGATGAAAACTGGACCTTTGATGCATCGTACAAAACGGGCATCCGAATACAAGAAAAAGTTGTGTCAAACCATGTCACAATTTAGAAACTTAACACTGAAAGAAAGTCTACTGTGGCCGCTGTCTCCTTCTGCCTGTGCAGCACTGCTTGGAGGAGCACTTCACCTCTCCCCATAGTTAAGCACTACAAGATCTTTTTCGTGATCTCTGGGAAATTGGTTTGGGGTTTTCTGAAGGGGCCAGGTCACTTGCATTACGCGGCTATGTATCCTGCATGTCCAGGCATGTTTAAAGTCATCTTTCTAAAGGTGCGTGACAGAATCTGAAAGGGTCGGACATTGTTAAAGTTAATATGGGATCGGGATACTCACAGCTAAGCAACTTCATCGCCTACTCTCCCCTCCCCCCAATAATTTGTATTTGGGAATCTGTCATGCATTTGCTCCTAAATTCTACAAGCTCCTTACATTCATGAATCCAGCTCTGTCTTTGCAGAGAATACATGTTGTCCACAAGGGTTTCCTCCGAGTACTCTGGTTTCCTCCCACTGTCTGAAGTCAGGTTTTTGGGGTTAACTGGCTGCTCTAAACTGCCCACCCAGGTCTCCCAATATGAGGGCCGGTAGTAACCTACAGCTGTAAAAATACAACCGTCTCAAAACCCAAAGAAGTCAAACCAAGTCCCAAGAGTGAGTCAGGTAGTTACACTCATTATAACCCTTCACATAATCACGAATACCTAGAATGTCAAAGAGCATTCTTTATAGTTTCACTGTCATTTTATTTTTTCTGAAAAATTTCTTAAATGAAAAGAGCAGTTTGTGAAGGAGAGTTGTTGCTATTCAGAAGCCATGGAATGTTTTCCCACAGCTCAGAATGGGAGGAAAAAAAAAACCCACCGCTGTAACACCCCTCCCTCTGTATTCACCTAACCTTGACCTACGTGATTTGCTTCTGTACCCCTGAGCAAGGTACAGTGTTTACCACAAGGATTTAAAAATTAAACGGGTAAATCATTGTAAGTGTTCTTCTTGCAGCCCTAACACTGTCAACCACCTTGGAGAAACGTGTCTGCTAAATTAACAAATGTTTATCTGTTGGGCACCAATACCAGTTAAGAAATAGCCATTCTTTTCAAAGCAAGTACAGTCTTGGGACATTTTCACTGTCTATCACATTTAGCTCTCCAGTCCATAGATATTCAAAGTCAAATAATAAGTCATAATAACGGACAAAGCGACCATACTATTTTACTCAGCTGCAAAAGAAGCTTTCATAGCCAAAAGTCGTACCAAATGAAACAATCATTCATGCAGCACCATAAATTGAATCGAATTAGCATTTGTAAAAACTATCATTTGATTAAAACATTTAATTGATCATTCTTAACTGACACTTTTGGATATTATTATGATTAATCACACAAAGATCATCTGTTTTGAAAAGGTATCAATGTTGCTGAGCAGCTTTAAATAGCTGTTAAACAATACAAGTTCAAAAATATCAGGCTGTTTGAAAACATGGAAGGACTTCCATGGCAAACCAAAGGAAATGAATAAAACTTCACCTTTTTATCTTTAGCAAACGTAAACCCAACAGGAAGACGCTCATGAAGTCTCATCCATTAGACTCCAGTGTACGATTTGAAAAAGAAAAACAGCCGAAGAGAACTGCTCCCTTTTCCGACAAATTGTTTGATATTCTTTGGAACGCATTTCAGCCCCGTTCATTCACTCCTTCAACTTTTCGTTTAACCAGTTGCTGGGGGGGGAAAAAAAAAAAAAAAAAAAAAAATTCACGATGTCCAAAGATCCATCTGAATTCTTGTTAAAGCAATATTTCCCATTTAGAAAACAAAGGGGTATCAACCAACCTGGTAACCTACTGGGCAGTGCCAACCGTACAATCCCAAACCTCTTGGAATTACGGCAAGACTAGAGCACGACTGTGTGACTAAACTGCGCAATTCTATTTCTAACGCGTTAAACATTTCAAATTGACGTATATAGTTAACACCATAATTTTGACAGCACTAGTTTTCACTCGATTACGTTCCCCCAAAGCATACGATGGTTGTCCAGCCATATATTTTCTACTTTGGTTTATTAAAAAACTCCACCGTATTGTGAGACGTTTAACATTCACAGCTCACCCCAATGTGTCATTCAGACTTTCAACAAAAAAAAAAAAACGACAGCATAAGCAGGAGCGAAACACTGATGTAAGGTAGAGACAGAAAAGCAGAACAGAGACTCAGTGGGAATGCCATCTTTCCCATGCTCTCTGCCCTTCCTCAAAAACGTCTGACGCGCTCTGCAAACTCCCACTTGCACGGTTCAGCAATATGCCGTGCAGCAAATCCATGTTGCTACGGAGAACCCCTGACTAAAAATAACTGCCCGTTTTCCCACAGCGATACAAGCGCTGCAAAAGCTACGCACATCTATTCATCTGAAGCCTATTTAATGACCAGACACCCTTGAGCGACTCAGACATTTGTCCAAAAAGAACATACTGGAAGAGGCACACAAAACAGGCAGAAAGTGCAGTATGCTGAAGACCAGCCCACACCAACAAGTCAGTATAGCATCAAAGTAACTCCACATTCACGCAAAATGTAAAGATCGTTTTCCTTTCAAGAGGAAAAGCAACAGTCACTTACAACCTTTTTCCGGAGTTCACTGTCCTCCGTCAAGATCATGATTTTATTTAGTTATCGCTTCGTGATTAAGCCGCGATGCACCAATATTGCTTAGCGACAGCAGAAGGTAACTGTGAAAGGAGGGAGGTGAGGGAAAAGAGAAGAAACGCGTCTGTCCTCCGCTCATTGCCCGCTGCTTATTCAGCCCTCTCTAGTCACTCCACCCTGATCCTGGCACGCCGCAGGTCTGATGCGGTCTCACAAACCCTTGGAAAGTGCATGCCCTGCCAGAAGTGACGCTTCACAATAATGGCCAGTGTAGGGCCTGTGGAGGGAGGCAAAACAGCCATACTTGCTTTTAAGGTGCACAATACGAGCGAGAAGTTTGACACTGCTCAAGAGACACAGACAACCTCAAAGGAAGGATGGGACAGAGGTACAGGACGTTTGTTCCCCCATCACTCTGCACTCAGAGGGAAAGGCAGCCACGAATCCTGCCAGACCACAGAACATACACAGTGGTCAATTCCATAAGCATAGGGCGCGAGGCAGCGACAACTTACTCTCTCACAATTTACTTGTTTTTAGACTTTGGAAGCAAACTGGACAATACAGCGTAAATACACACAAAGGCCAGGACAACATGGAAGCTCCGTGACTGAACCAGAACTATGGAGAACTGCACAATCCAGGTGCTGATGACACCATATTCTTATAAAGCGCTGCATATTATAAAATGCTCACCGAACAGCATAGAACAGAAAAGCTGCTTTGTGAAGCCGATTTGGAAAACGGGAAGTTTTCTCTATGTAACAACGAACCCTGCAAGTATGCTTTTGTCAGACAACTTTTCAGGCCAAAGCGAAAGGATGACACAGGCACCATACACAAACGCTGTACTTGTGCATTTTATTTTCTCAAGACGAGCAAGTTTTAAAGTGCACTTGCAAATTCTAAGTGCCAAACCGAAAACCACAAAAAGGTCTTTCATCTACAGCTTCAGTCACTGTGACAGTTACAGCAGCTGCTCGTACACCAGTGATCAACATCTCGTCTTCTGTCCGCAGGGAGCTCTCCTGTCTGTAAATGCAGGCACAGTCAGCAAGCATGTCTCCTCTCCAGCAGAAAACTTGTTGGAGAAAGGGGTGTGGAGACCCATCCCATCTCCCCTGTGACCGGCCCCTGACACTAACACCTTCACAACACGGAGGAAATCGGGCCTTTCCTCCAGCAGCTTCCTCTCAAGTGGCTCACATCTGATCGCTGCATCCCCCCGAATCACTTTAACGCAACTTAACACAAAGCAAAAGCAGGAATGCTGGTTAGAGCTGCTACCTCTGGTCTCAGAGATCAAAGGGTCAAATCCCTCCTCCTCGAGTAGTACCCCTGAGCAAGGTACTCACCCTGAACTGGCCAAAATAAAATTCCCAGTTGTATAAATGGGCAATAAGGTAAGTAGTTCAACACTGTACGGCACTTTGGAGAAAAGCACTGGCTAAACGAACAAAAGTAATTCATAATATGGCCCCTCAAAACGCATAGTCAAAAAATGTTCTGCGGGCTACAGCTGTGGTCTCCCTCATTTTAACATTAGATCCCTTGGACCAAAAATTTTTTGAGGATTAATTCTCCAAGTCAAGCAAAAACTTGTTTTAGAACTGAATGGACAATGGTATGCATAGTCTATATATTTCTGCTGATAAGACACAAGGTTTTTTAAAAAACAAACATGCCTTGGACCGTAGACTACGCAGGGGCTTACCTGCTTCCTATCGTGCAGTTCCATCACCCCTGTGGGAGCTGAACATGCCAATCCGGGAAGTCAGCGACGGGGCAACAGACGCGTCCCCTGCGTCTGTCCCACCGCAGTCGGAGGAGGTCAGGTGCCTCCTCAGGCCTGCCTGCGATCCCAGTGTGCTCTGCCAGTGTGTGTGTGTGTGGGGGGGGGTTCAATCCCAATGACTCGGAGGAACGCGGACAGACGCCGAGATGTCTCTAAAAGAATCTGCCCTCCTCACCGTGCAAAGGCGGCTCTGGAAACGCTGTTCAACAAGCAACCAGAACTGCAAGCGAACAGAGGTTTACCGCATTATTTCATGTTCACTGATGTAACAACTGAAAAATATGGAAGTGGTAGCAAAAGAAAGTGAGTGCAGTCAGACACATAACACAGCCAGATAAAGTGCACTTGTAATTTCAAAACAGCCACTTTCGTTCAGTAGATCTGGTAGAATAATACAGGAGTCCTGTAAACATTTTTTTTGCTTAAATTCATGTGCTTTTACTTCCTCAGCAATTATATATGCATCACTACAGCCATCACAGTGAAGAGCGTGCAGAAACCAGTAGGTTTGCAGCTCGAACCCCACCACAGCAGCCCTGACCGTGGTACTCGGCTCTGAAAAACGACGACAGAACCGGCAGTAGTTTTAGATAAGTGTCAGATGCAAAACACGTGTTATTAGTTTCATTTTTATTATCACTGGAACTACAGCAGAAGCGGGTCTAACTCAAACCCACGTCCGCAAGGCGCCGATCTAACGACTGCGCCACCAGCTGGTCACCAAAAGACCCAGTGAAGCAGCCGGTGAGCAGGAGGCTGGAGCCCGACGGCGCCCTTCACCACCGACACAGGAGCGGCGTGCGGACAAACTGCTCGGCACTTGAGAGGAGGCGCGGGCGACACTTAAGAAACACAGGCGGTGCGCGAGCGCTTGTGTGTGTGCGTGTGCGCGCGCGCGCGCGACCGAGCGCTTCCTCTCCCGCAGAGCTATAGCACAACGGCTAAGATGTACGTCCAACGGACGCAGAGAGCTGTGCGTTGCCTTATTAACGGGCAGGTACCGAACGCAGCGGGCGCTCCACGGTTTACCTGATGAATAAGGGAGAAACGAGCGCGCAGCGCAGCGGGTGCGGTGCGGTGCGGGGCTGACCTGTACGCTGTACGTCTGTCGCCCGCTCCGGAGCCTGCGTCGCCCGCAAGCCCAATGTCGAACGCTCTTAGCATTGCATACACCGGGATTTGGTCAACAAACTCGGCTTCACTCGCGCGGCGGTAACGTCAGCCTGTCCCCTCGTCAGAACAACAGCTAACACGCTCCTGTACACCGCTCACACTTCCTTCTCACACACCCGGCACTACCGCTCGCATCCGCCATGTTGATAACCACTTGCGTGAATCGAGGGCGGGGTTAAACACTGAGAGAGCGTGGTCTCATAGACAAGTTCTGATTGGTTCGAAGGTTCCGTGGGGCGGGAACGCGCGTTATGCGTGGAACCTGATTCGACACCAGTCAGCGTGAACGTGAGTCGGACGTCCTCAACGTCCACCGTAGTCGTGAGAATCGGGGGCGGGGTTATTTCGGGAGTGGGCGTGGTCCAGTCGGCCAAGGAGAGGAAGCGGCCCGTGTTACGAGACACCTTGAGCTGAGACCTTTAAAGTCTTCGCTTCCCACTTCACCGCAGTTTGCAGCGAGTAAATCGAATAAATTACTAAAAGTAAAATAAAAACCCCCCGATATCTGATCTCACTTATTTGAATAAACTAAATTCAAACGCTGTCCTGTACATTCGCGTGCACATCTGGAAATCTGTGTTGCTACTTCGTACATTTTTAGAAGAAAACATCAGTGGGCAGATCTAAACATGGAAAATAATTTCCAAACAGCCACTTTCATTCAGTAGTTCCTGTAGAAGAATATTCCTGTGGTCCTGTAAACAGTTTTTTCCCTAATATTTTCATTTCTTTTATTGCTTTTACATTTTTCTTTTGCATCACTGCTAGTACAGCACAGTGAAATATATAAAAAGTGCCTGCAAATGTTTTTTTTGTGCCATAGTCCTGCGATAAACCCAGTTTATTACAAGAGGCTATTGGAGACTTCAGGTCATTTTTCCCCTCACCTTTCCTTCAAGACAGTTTTTCATATTTGTTTATTTTTCAGCCAATTGTTTTTAACTGTAGAAAGCACCTTTATATACATGTATAAGAAAACACTTCTATATATTGACAATTAGCACTTTTTGTTTTTTGTTTTGAACACTGTCTTCAAAATTTTCACATGAAGCCCCAGCGGCAGTAAAGTGACACACTCACACACTCCAGGGTCTAAACCGTTGAAAGGTACCTGTGTGAAAGTAACATCACGATTCAGTTGTTTCACACCTTCCATTTAAAAAGATATATAACTAATAACCACTCTTTATTTTGCAGAAAAGTCAAAAACAGTGCAAGACAGTATGCAACAGTGGGGCTGGGGCTTTTTTTCGTTTACGAAGATGGGACTATTTCGTGAACAAAGCATATCGGGGTTTAAATGTACATTCAACAGTTATTACCGATTTAATATATAAACTGAGATAAATAAAAAGCCAACATTTATCATTATAAACAATTGATATGCACATGAATCAACAAAAAAAAATGTAATCAACAAAAAAGAAAAGATTCTATACAAGAAACAATAATATGGAGTACATACAAGTAGCAAAGGTTTACGAGCATCATAGTGTGATATCAGGAGTATTAGCTGACCGCGGTATGAGAGCTGGGCATGTTCTCAGTATAAGTCACACACCTTATAGTATGTTTGTATATTGCGAATTAGACAATTCTTTTTCACCCTGCAGGCCCACAGAGGGGTTCGAGACGGTGCTCTCTCCCGGTTAGGGCACTGCCGTGGGGTGGCGGGGGGAAGAAGTCGGAGTTGTGGACCTCGACCGGAAGCTGCTTTTGCCAGGGCCTATTAGCTCCTCCATGATCATGGCAATGGTGTGGCACAGCTCTTTGGCCTGCAGCAGCAAAATGCGTGAAAACGATTTATTAACAATTTATTAATTCTGCTTAGTCTTCACATTGACTTACAACTCTAGTTTTGTACACTAAGCAACAAATTAGCCATTTATACAGCTGGGTGATGTTTGTGAGCATTTCAGCATACGGTAAATGGCTTTCACAAGGTACTGCAGCAGGAGGTGTTTTCTGAACCTGCCTCTTTTGTCTAGAAGGTGATTCCGTGAACCGCCGCACCACTTGCTGCTACGTTTAACAGATAGAACCTTCCACACTAAAATCGTATTCTTTTCAAACCCCCCGCCTCACAGTCAGCCGTACCTGTTTCAGGTGAATAGTTATCGTTTTCAGACTGGCGGGGTTTCCGTATTTAATTTCCATTTTGGGTGACTTTTCCTTTTTGAGGCTCTGCGATCGGAGCGACTGCACTTCAGGCAGGTGGATCTTCATGGCGACCCCCTGCAAGGACACAGCGTTTCACAAAAGGGGCACGTGGAGCTGCCCTGCCCTTTTTTATTCACGTGCAGGTGACCTGCACCGCCTTTCTAGGTATGCTGAGGAATTTCGTGGCACAGTACCTGCGTTTTGGGATGTAAAAATGAAATAGCTTTGTCGTTCACGGCAACCAGACAAGGGGAAGGGCAGGTGGGGTGGCTGACTTTCTGAGCCAGGTATGTGTTGCTGGTGAAGAGTGGCAGTGTGCTGAGGAACTCTGGGAAAGAAAAGGATGAAGATCAATACAGCTGTTAGACACCTATAGAGAATACAGACAGTCAGTACATTTAGAGAACAGGGACTCTTTCCTGCCCCATCCCAACCAGACCCTCTAGCTGATCTGCTCTCCCACCAAGACACTGCTGTAGTTCATGGTCATTATTCATAACAGCCCTCATAGCTACATTTCATTACCCAGGGTGCAATAAGTTATACTACAAGTTAGTATGGGTTCTGCTTTCTTACCGTTCATTTGAACTTAGGCTCTGAAGATCAGCAATATCTTGTAGTATCAGAAATTCTAAATGCAATAGTCAGAAATTTGGTGATACGGGCTGATTTGCATGCACACACGCCAGTAAAGGGAACACGGGCCCTTTTTTCCGCACTTAAATATATACAATATATTCAATGTATACAGTACAACTGCTAATGGACGTCAGCTGACCTCCGGGTCTGGAGCGTACGTACCGAGGAGGCGTATTTTGGCATCGCGGGGGTTGAGGAGCCGTCCGCTGGCCAGCTGTTTGACCACGGCAGCGTGCAGCTGCTGAAGGTGAGAACTGCTCCTCTCTGACTGCGGGAGGTATCCTTTTAACTCGTTTCTGTGCAGGGAAATATACACCTTTTGCACCAAAAGGCCAGTTTGTGTTTTCTTGAATATATGACATGTGACAAGAAATGCCCCTATAAAAGCAACGTAATGCTAAAATAGCCAGATGACGTGCATTTTGCTTCTTTTTGTTTGAATCTAAGCTGTTGTGAGCACGATGTGGGAAGGTTCCTGCCCTCTGTAGATGGTTCTCAGTAATAAACATTGTATTTGTTCCTGTTCTGTTGACAGCTATTAATGCTTATGATTTTGTGATGCAAGTTCGTTCATCTCCGGTTCGAATCTGCCTGAGGGGGAGCGACTGGCTCACTGTGTCGGTTCGCTGGTGAGTCCCATCGCCTGGTGCTGTAAAACAGCCAGCTCTATCATCTGCTGCCGTGCAGAGGAGCCGCTGCCTGGAGGCAGAAGTTTTCCCGCTAGGTAGCCAGCAAGAACCTTGGGGACAGAAAGGAGGCAGGGCGTGTCACCGTATGTGTGTAAACAGGGACACGGTCAGACCATCGTGGCTCGTCCGTGGTCCATACGTCAGCGAGGTACCTGCTGGTAGTGAAATGCCACAAAGAGGTCATTTTCAAAGCGCAGGGGCGTCATCCATATGACCCGGTGGAAGGAGAGGACAATGGAGCCGTTGTCCAGCAGAAAGTCGAACAGGTACTCGTCTGGGTGAATGGGCCTCACCATCTCAGTGAGAGAGTGGGTGCGGAAATATGCTGTGGACAAGAATGGACTCAGAAAGGTTGCAAGAGTGTATTTCATATGATTAAAGTAGGATAATCACTTAATAATGGAAGAAAACTGGTCATAATGTCATATTTGTGTCATCATAGCTTATTGCTACTACTAGTAGACAGGAAACTAACGTTCAAGTTAGTTTCAATCTTACTCCAAAGCAAAGTACAATGATCGTATGAGTTATTCAGGTGACGCCTTTATCCGAGGTGACTTACAGACAGCTGGACGCGCTACGCTAAACACCCCATGTTCATTATACATCGGTGCAATGAAACACACATACATACCAACACATATACACACTGTGGGCAATTTAGAGTCAACGGTTCACCTGAAATACAGATCTGTGGACTGTGGGAGGAAACTGGAGCACCTGAATGAAACTCTGAGAAATCCAAGGAGAACATGCAAACTACCCCACTTAGTCATACAGACTAAGTGGGGATTAAACCCATGTCCAACTCTATCTTAACAAGAATCAGCTTTAATCGGTTTCCAAAGACTGGCATGAAGGCAGTGATGGACTTAAAGAGCTTTGCCAAAGGTAGATTTAGAGGATCTCACCACGGGCTTTTCAGGGTATGGTGTGCACTCTCACCTTGGCTCCGGTTGGCTTGAATAGCGAACTCCTTAACCTCCACAGAATTCACCACTCCCATCTCCGCACACAGGTCTGTCATCACATCCAGCGCCACCTGGACGAACGCAAGTCCGGTAAACTTCACTGGGCAACATACCCGGGTGCGTCAGATATCGTTTCAGGACACGGAAGCCAAGTGCTCTTCTGGTCCGAGCAGCAAAACTCACACTGAAGCTGCGGATCTTGCAAGGGAACTCGACACCTCCAGGTAGGGTGATGGGGATGCGGCGAGAGCTTCTACCCGCCTGCAGGGATAGTAAAAACCCAGCAACTCTCACAGCGCTGTTCCACAGGGGAACCAAATCGTGCAGCTGCAGGATTTTGCCCAGTGAGACATCATTTTACTGCTACCAGGCTGCTTCACAGATGCAGAACCTCCACAGGAAGTTCAGCACTGTTGTCCCTCATATCTCTAGCATGAGCAGGTAACTCTAACTTTGCCGTTTAAGAATTATTCCGGAACATGCTGTACAAAGTCAGTTATCTTTAGGTAAAGGTACATAAGTAAATATATCTAAATACGTCTTTCATCGAAATCCAACTGCTTTTGTCCTGTGTGCATCTGTCTGAAACCCTCCTTATTCTGCGTGTAGTTGTGGAGTTTAGTTTTTTTTTACCCCGTAAAGTCCTGTCTCATTACCATTATCGCCTCTATTTCTACATGAGAGGGAACATGTCTCCGGCCACCGTATATGAGGGAGCGCATCAAGTTCTCCTCGCAGATGCGTGAAAGCTCTGAAAGAGACACACACACAAAGAGTCAGGACTGTAGCAAGAAGCTCTGCCGCAGTGTCATGAAGACGTACATGTCTGAATAGTCATATAAGGAGAGCCGTCCTGAAGCGCATGAGCAGAGGCAGTCATTGCCCTGCAGTTGAAGCTCGCACTGTTGAACCCTGCTCTATGGTACTCATCCCAAGATGTTATTGTAACATTTACCCTGCTTCACAAGCAGGTAAATAGTGTAATTCTAGGTAGATTACTACACACCTAACCTCGAAAGTCGAGCCAGTTCAATAAGTAGCAATAATGCGGTTGTGATAGTTAAGGGGGTGGCAGTCAGTCTGGGGACAGCAGATCCTCTGTCTACCTTGGAACGGGTTTGCAGGATCTTGGCCGCAGTCCTTCAGGTGTCGGACAATATAGGGCTTCAGGGTGTTTGAACAGGGGAAGAAACCCATCACGAGACTCAGCAGGCGCCAGCCCAGGGTGCAGCTCTCTCTGCGCGGAGACACGTTTCAGCGTTGGGGGCAGCAAAGAGTTACGGGTGTTCGGATTCTGCGGCCAGCGCAGCTCACCTGCGAGGGTTCGCGGTCGTCTGCTTAATGACCTGGCAGTAAATCTCGTCCCGCAAAAACTCCCTTTCTTTCCCCAGCTGTGGACACAGATAGTCTTCATCAAGGGCTGGGATTTCCAGAAACACTCGCGAGCAACCGCTGCCCCCATTTTACATATCGTGTGTCTGAAGAGACGGACCTGCAGGATGCTGTTGAGACAGCCTGCCTCCGCCTGATGCTTTGTCAGCTGCTGGTCTCCCATGAACCGCATCACATCTGGCACGCAAGGATGAGGAGAGAAACAAAGAGGTGGGAATGTAGGCGGAACCGCAGGAGAAGGAGCGGAAATTTTTTCGGAAAGGTTGGGATTTTTCAGCAGCGTTTGCCGAAGCTTACTCAAGAAGCACTGTGCCGCCAGCTCATTCAGCTCATTGTCAGCATAATAGATGAGGGATTCCTGAATGGGAACCTGATGGACAAGAACATACATGATGTAATGATTTCACTTTGAACTCTGTGGGTTTTATTGTCTGCTGTATCCGATCGGAAAACTCCGTTCTTACCTGTGTGTACTGAATGAGCTCAGAGAAGCTCTTTCCCTCAGCTGTCACACCTTTCCAGCCCAGCCTTCAAAAAGACACAGGAGCACAATAGAGGGAAAAAAAAACATATTAAAGTTTCATACACCTTTACACAGTCTGACAGTCTTTTAGTCATGTCTGCGAATCCAACAAAGACGGAGGAAACTTCTTACCTGGTAGCAGACTCTCTGAAATACTTTGCAGCAAACTCCACCACGGAGTGTTCTTGGCCCTCAATATCGGACCCCCGCACCGAGCCCCACCTTGACTCCGCAAATGGGCCTACGCTTGGTGTGGCGGTGCTCTTTTGTGCGTGTCTTATAGATGGGCTCTGGGACACAGCGGGGAACGCGGACCCCCTGAAGCTTTTCCGGACATCCTCCTGTCTGTCAGTTTGGGAGCAGTGGTAGTCCGGAGGTGCCGTGGGCTGCGTCATCTCAGAGGGAAACAGGCCACAGCGCCCCCCTATTGATCCGAACCTCCAACCTGACCGTCAGTGAGAAAGAACGAGAAACTTGACAACGTCCGGTCCTCGGAGAACCGTGCTTGAAGAAGGCTGGCTGAAAAACTGGCTGAATGTGAGTCGAGAAGGCCATTTTTGGGGTCCGTCTGACCAAACAGTTTGTTGGCTCAACACCTCACCTTCTTGGGTTTCCTCCATGGGCAGGAGTTTAATGATGTCTCCTTTCTGGAAGCTCAGCAGGCTCTTGTCATCCGTCACGTAGCTCCTCAGTGAGATCACGTAACCCGAGTCCTTGGGCGTCAAAAAGAGCGAACGCTTATTCCCGTCTCTCGGCTCTCTTTTTCTTTCACGAGCATGGTTGCCACTACGTTTGTAATGACTTGTTGACGTGAGGGTGGTTTACCTTGAGCAGTTCACTGATAAAGAAATGCACTATGGAAACAATCTGGGGTGCCCGGGGGGTCTGCAACTCCAACTGCTCATTTGTTAGGGAGAACTCCACCAACCCTGGACCTTTCTGCTCCACAGACAGTACCTCTGCATAGCTGTACAGTGAAGGAGGACACACACAAATTCACCTTTATAGGCCATCTCTGATGAAGAGCATGTGCTCAGTTTTGCTCAAACTTGTCCAGACCAGCAGCTTTGAATTTCCTTGAGCAGCTTCAGCTGGACAGCAGGGAGAAGGAGGAGGTTGTCCTTAGGAGAAACAGGCAGCAGAATGAGAAGTGTCTCACCTGTAGCTACGCAGCACCTTGAGATGTTTTGGATTGATACCCGACGCCCTGACGACTTTTAGCAGCCGAATCCCCCGGTGAGAAACGCCAAGTATCTCAGTATCTCCCCAGTTCCCTCCCTAACAGAAATAAAGGTCAGATGAGATGGGGGAAATCTCAGAGTGTTTAGAATGTGTGTGTGTGTGTGTGTGTGTGTATATGTGTGTGTGTCATGGGCAGCCCACCGTTGCAGGGAACAGGCGTGAGAAGTAGTTGGCCCAGTTGTCACGAGCTGCCATCACAATCCTCTTCTTTATGGTTTCATCCTGCACTGAGCTGATGTGGGTGCCCACGTGAAACCCAGCTGGAGAAGAAAGGTGTCGAGCAGATGAATCAGATGATGAGGAATGAGGTGCTTCTCACACTACAGTCTACTGTAATGTACTCTGTTATGTAAGGGCAAAAAAATACTAGTCAAAAGTTTGAGCACACCCGGGCTGCTATGGAACAAACTAGAAAGGAGAGTGAGAGAAAATGCTGACCCAAAAAGTGTCCTACGTCTCTGGGAACTGCTTGTCGAGCTGGGAAGACATGTTGCGTGACTTCCTGCTCAAACTTTTTTCACCGAAAACCTTGCGAATAAACTGCTTTCTGCCAAACGGACTCAGACTCTTGACTGATGTTGTAAAGGGACATTAAAAGATCCCTGCTGGTAAATATGATCTTAGCGTTTTCTCGCTGTTGTGAAATTTTCTTACCCAGCAGGTCCTTCATCTTCCGTCGTTCTTCTCTGGAGATGCGCACACAGGAATCAGAGTAGGTGTCCCTCATTATCTGCAGTGACAGAGCAGAGAGGAACGTAAATCAGTCATTATGCTGATTTTAATGTTGCAAACCTTAGAATAGCTGACAAACAAATAAGGTGTTTTAAGGGCCTGAATTGTTGAGTTGTTATCTGGTTTTTAGGATGGTGTGTCTGATGTTTTTTTGAAGCACAGTCTCACACAGATTATGGGATTTCAAAAAAAAGGTTAGTTGAAGTTCTGGACATGGAAGGGTCAGCAAGGCTTAGGAGAAAGTGCTGCTGCAAGTCTGAGTTCCCAGAAGCACTGAATTCTTACTAACCTGCTCACACAGCAGATTGAGGACATATGGATGGTTAAACTTCTCTCTTGGGTAGAAGACCTAATAACACAGATTTTAGGGGGCAGAATGAGCGCAAGTTTCCGGAAAATACAGTGACACCCTAATGACTGATCAAAAGGAGAGACCAGGCTGCTCCAAGTGTAAAAATCTTTTTCACGACTGGCTTTCGTTCTCATTCTTGCCTCTTTACGCAGGAACAGTTTCCCAGGTATGCTGGTGTAGGAGAAGAACACGCTCCCTGAGAACTTGTGCAGCACTGAATTGATGTTCTTCTCTCCAGGCAGACCTTTACCCTGATCTGCAGAAACATTCGATGACGTTCAAGAGGCTGCCGTGTTCCGACAATGCTAAAGTACCTTTAAGATTACGTAATGAAAAGCTGCTTGGTCCAAATGTGGCAACGTGCGAAAAACCACTTTACCTCACTAGCTTCTGAGCATGAATGATCCCCTTCAAACCCTATTAAAAGTCCAGCTCACTTGAATGCGCCAACCGTAACGGCAGGATCAGAGCAGGGAAGGCACTCACTGAGTCTGGGTGCTGCTGTCAACGGAGGGTCTGGGATGAAGGGAGGAAAGGGTTCTGGAGGTGGGGGTGGCGTTTCAGGAACAGGTGGGTTTTGGGAACGGGTGGAGCCAAAGAGATCTGCCAGTGACTGTTGCTTCTGCCTCATGCTTTTTGAGATGGAACGTGGACCCTCGGACTTTGGAAAGAGCGGGATGGGATCCTGCTTTGACTGGACTGGAGGAGGAGCCCATTGTTTCTAAAATGAGAAAATCAGCTATCAACACACAAAAAAAGGTATACCTGCCATGTTCCTTGACTTAAAGTTTACAGACTGAGAAAAATCAGAGAAAAATGTCGACGTTCCCACATTGCCAGATGCTGGAGGTCCATTTGCCAACAGGATTGCCAGGGCTTCCTCTTTGGGGTCAGATTTCTTCACAAAAGATCTGCCAGGAACCCTTGAGTAAAAAAGAAATAGGGTTTAATTCCAAAAAGTATGGAGGAACTACTTGAGATCCCCGGGACAGAAAGTGGAAACACAAAAAGTAAAAACATACTTTATATCAAAAAACTATATCGCTATTAAAGTGGTTGCATTTAGTCAGTAAGTACTGCCCTGTTAATGCTGTCGGACAGGCAGAAAGGTAACAAAACCGCTAAACTTACTCTTATGTTAGTAATGTGCTGATGTACAAGTTCTAGTTCATGTTTACATTTCCATTTTGTACAGATTCTGCTGCTTGTATTTGTCTGTCGCTGTGCGGCATCAGGACGATGAGGCTGCTGGTGTTTTTCCATCTTTAAAGCACACCCCCTCTTCACCTCTCCCTTCCCTCCAGAACCACCACCCCCTCCCACACCCCCTGTCCTCAAAATCAGTGGTATGAGATGCCGAATAAAGGGAAGAAATGAAATTATGACATTTTTTAAGTCTGAGATGTAATTACCATTATGGCACAAACTTCGAAAAGTCCCCCAAGCTCAGCTCTTGTTAGTCATAAGGGTGAAAAAAGTTAAACGGGACATTATTGTACCCCCGATCTCCAAAGCCAGTTTTTACAGATGGAAATTATCTCAAGATTGTCCTGTTGTATTGTTCTTTTGACTAGAAAGCCACAAGGCAGCAGTTGAGATTTCCAGACCTCAGATACACAGGGGCCTAGGAAGGATGGTGGATAATGGCTGAAAGTCTACAGACCTGACTGGTTCAAAGGGTTTGGGTACCGGCGTGGGCCGACTGTTGTACTGCTTGATGATTTCTCGGATGTTGCTGCTCGGTTCTGGTCTGGGGGCTGGAGTGTTTACCTTGGGCTTATTTACACGTGGTTCCTCAGGAGGCATCGGGGCTGAAAGAGAAGAAAAGGACTCGCTGCAGACATCCATTGGTGGATCTTCATTCCCAGAGACCTTTGACAGGGTATTCGGAATTTCCTCTTTACTGTCGACAATGCAGTTGGTCACAAAGGGACTAGTCCAACGATTCTCCAACAACTCTTTCCAAGAAGGAGTGTTGCACTGATGTTTAATGTTTGACATTTATTTAGGAAAGCAATTAAAAATTTGTTCAGATCGATAAATCTTCAACTGTGAAGGAGGTACAAGAGGGCTGTTATGATAAGGACAAGAAGGAAAGAAGTTTGTAGAGCTTTCACTGGGACCGCAAGCATTTTCGTCCTATGTTTGGCTCCGTATTAGAAATCAGTGCATGTTCAAAGGAAAGAAACTGAAAAATAACTTTATTTACAAGAAATGCAAATAATGATTGTTTGCCCATACATACTTCTCTAAAAGGACTTGGTTTTGCAGGTGGTTCTACCAAATATTAATGTTTTTGGTTTGAATACTTATGCAAGCAGCATCTTTCAGGTTTCCATTTTCTTTAAAAATATCTGCACAAATGACTTATTTTGGCTTTGACATCGTAGTGTTGGGGTATATGAGTTCATAATAAAAATATCAACTGGGAAAAATATGTGTAAGTATAATTTGTAACCCAGGCGACGGAGGTAGCTTTCAAGGGGTTTGAATACTTTTGCAAGACACTGTATGCGACTATTTTGAAGTTCTACTGCACACTGTCTTAAGAAAGAATATTGTCCAAAGACATTTAGACACCTTACAATTTTAGCTGGATGTATAGGAATAAAAGAGATTTTGCTTATTGTTTCAAAGATACAATAGCAGCTCTTCCAGAAGAACTAATCCACAAGTCTAACCGCTAAGAAGACTGACCTTTTGGCCTTTCGGGGGATGGAGACTTGCGACGCTCTGGAGATCTGGAACGTTTTGGAGATTTGGGACGTTTTGGAGATTTGGGACGTTTTGGTGAGGAGCTTTTTCTTCCCTCTCTCTTTGATGGAGTTGGCTTCGGTTTGGAATCTTTAGCATTTTCTGATCCGGGGAAGATAATGGGCCGATGGAATGATGATACAACAAAGGTGAAAGAGTGGACACACATGACCAGGGAATTTTTTTTGTTTGACTACACTCACCGATTTTCAGGAAGAAGTCTCTCTTCTCTTTAAAGGTTTCCAGACTTAGGTCTCCATCCTCCTCCAGCTGTCAAGGAACACAAAGGGAACAATTTGCTGAAATGACTTCACAAACTGTAAAAGTATTGGTTGGTCTCAGTTAAGCCTTTTACCGGGTTTTTACCTCTGGGTCACTGTGTGCTGGTGGAGACTCGGAGGTCTTCTGAGGTGGGGTGGTTTTGGGGGCCGGTTTCGGAGCAGTTTTGGGGGTAGTCCTTTCAGGTTTGGGGGACACCTCGGGAGCAGGCGCAGGTGACGTTTCCCGACGTTGACGTTGTCGCTTCGCTGCCTGCTCTTGTTGTTGAAACTCCTGCTGGGAAAGTTTCATAGCCTGGAGAGTCATCTGCTGGGCCTGTGAGGGAAGAAAACTGAATTAAGCATAAACGTTTCCTTTAAAAAATAACCTTTTCCACGCTAGCACTTGCCATGAGCTGGGCTTGCTGGCTGATAAAAGCATGTTGCTGTGCTGCCACCTGCTGCGGATCCACTGCTGGCACAGGCTGGGGCAGGACAGCCGGCATCATGGCTTTTGTGGAACAAGCAAAGAGAGCGTTCCTGAGATAAGGCCAATACGATTATCGACAACATACACGATATGGCAGACTGAAAAACGAGGAGTCACGAGCACCAGGTAGCCCAGGCAGCCCTCGAAACAGGTAGTGGATGATGCTTACAAGGCATGGACGCCATCACTGGCATTGAGGGTGCTTGCGGCATCATTCCAGGCATCATGGGCATCGACTGATAACCGGACATCAGAGGATTGACTGGCATTCCTGACAGGGAGACGACGCGATGTTAAAAGCAAGCCGCCATTTGAGAGACGCTTAACCTCCATTGTTTTCCCATCCCATCAGTATGAGTGCAACCGTGGCTGGCTGGAAAAACAAGCTTTTATCACAATGCATAAAGTCCTGTGCTAACAAAGTTTTATGGCTGCGTTCAAGCTGAGTCAGCAATCATGGGGAAGCATTATCACATCATCGCACAGAAACCACGTAGGCCCGAAATGTGTAGTTTTGCTCCCTCTGCACGAGGCGTTAGAAAAACTGTTTGGTACACAATATTCAACCAAATAAAGGGCCTATCATTCACCAGGTCTGACCTCATTTACCGCATAAACACCACTGCTGGCTTAAGCACGCGTTCCAGGGTGCTTCTTACCCATTGAATAACCTGCCATCGGCATCGACATCGGTACCCCTGTGCGAACGACAAATCATATTTTAATTCCTCACACAGACCATCTGGAAGTGCCCGTGTTAACCAAAGATCCAGGAGTCTTGGCCTGAATACCTGCTGTAGGAAACATCCCAGGCTGCATGGGTCCTATCCCACCTCCTCCTCTCATACGGCGATTCAGCATGGCCATTCGGTCTGCGTCCTGCAAATGGAGGATATATACGCCGGGACGTTTGGAAAAGTCACACGAAAGAAACCGGTGCGTGAAGCGTGCGAAAAAGGATTCGTAGGTGCCCTCTCCAGAACTGACCGGAATATCCTGGTCCAACACAGGGTCAAAGAGGTCATCCACAAAGGTGTCAATCGGTGGGCTCCTGGAGCCTGAGGAGATACAAGGAGGGCCATCAAATAGGAAGCCGCTGAGGTTTTATTCCTCCGAAGTTTGTTAAACACCGCATGCACCAAATATCCTCAACCGACACGGCGGGAGGAGTGCAGAACTGGAATTGATGTAGAATTGACAGAACTGGATACATTTGTTAAAAAACATAAAGGTCCGAATCAGCAGAGCCTCTAACGGAATCGGAACTGATTTCGACGCCAAGTTATCCGTGCACTACCAGTCCAGTCCGAAGGGGGGTAGCGGTTCGGGTTCCACGGTGGCTCTGTGGAAGGCAGCGTTGGGGCCTGCATCGAGGGAGCAGGAGGGATGATGCCCTCAGCATCTGGGCCCAGCATTCTGGCACATCACAGAGAAACGCTGGTTTTGAGATGTCAGGTCAAGGACTGTCCATATAATATGAGATGTGATATGGCTCAGGACCTACCCATCCCCCTGGCTGCTGAACAGGTACTGGGGGGGTGTGGGAGGCTGACTCTGGGGGACTTCAGGCTCTGCACTGGCTACCAGGTCCATGACAAAGTCACACCCAACCAGGTCCGTCCAACCCTCCCCAGCTAGAAGGGACACAGACCAGCCACGGGGGGCATCCTGCAAGCCCCTGGAAGAGAGCACAGCACACTGGAGCCGCGTACCTCCTATAGTCACGTCACATACGTTGCTTATTCCCCCGTCTCTCGGTTGTTATACATAAGTACTGTGTTATACTAAGTGCCTCGATTCGGGGGGGGGTTTACAAGCAGAATTCGAGCCCAGGTTCTACTAAAGGAAAAAGAGAACAGGTCTACAGAACGTAGGTACATTACGCAAGAAGGCGTTTAAACTTCAGGTTCCTTTCTGTAAGCTGTTTCCTTATGCAAGTGAACCTTTTTGGGATTTTTTTTTCTATAAAGCAGCTCCCATAAAATCGCACCATCGCCAGTCTTTATGACAGCAGATTTACAGTTTGACCCCAGAGCTGCTCTTTGGACCGAGGGCTTTGCAGAGGCAGCCATAAAGCAATGGGTTTTCTGTTTGTGTCCCACCTGAATCTGAGCAGCCATAAAGCCAGCTGTTCGCCCGTAGTCCAGGACTCCACCTCTGCTGTGAGCTTCTCTTCTGCCAGGAAGGATGGAGACGGCACTTGGTTGAGAAGATGTTGTGCACAGCGTGTTTTCCAAGCTGCGGCCAAACGACGACACGCGATGCAACCTCAGACCGCCTGCTGGGTCTCCCTACCGTTGAAGGTGTGGACGTCCAGCACCATCTTCCCCCTCCTCTGGTTGGCGGTCCACTCCAGCTGTGTGGTGGGGTGGTCCCTGCAGGCCGGCGCCGGCTGCTGTAAGGAGGTGAGGAGCTTGTGCTGGCACAGTGCTTGGTATTCTCCAGGGCCCCGGTCCGACACGTACCTGATGGGCGCAATCGGCAGAGTCACAGGTGTGTACAGTTTTAAGATTTTGCTTAAATTGAGCCCTGCCTCGGCTGTCAAGGGAAAGCGGGGCCTACTTGAGCAGCGGCTTGTCCATGACTGGGGAAGGGGTGAAGGCGCTCAGGCAGCAGGCCATCAGCAGCCATCCCCGCAGGGCTGCCTCTCCGCCCTCCTGGCTCCACGTGTGAAAAGCCAGTTGGGCCAGAATCTCGTCCCTCAGGGGGGGCCGCGCCTGCCCTTTTTCTATAATGTAGTTTCCCAGCATCTGCTCCTGCCAGCCGACAAGGTCCGTGTCTCCCGAGAAGCGCAGGATCTGCAGGAGGGAAGGAGGATCCACGTGAAGCCAAAAGCCCAGCCAAGCGGCGTCTCTCCTCAACTGGGAGAAGACCAGGCTGGTTCTAGTAGTACCTAGACAAACTCACTTACAACTAAACAATGGCGGTTCTGTGGGACCTCAGGAGTGCATCTACACGTCACATTTCCACACCTCGCATCTACTGTGGGCCCATTGCTTCTTTCTTCACACCCACTTACCCCCCCGGAAAAGGCTAATATAAGCTAAAACTTTTAAAGCGAATTTCTTTCTTTCGCCGTCGGATCAGGAGTGAGCAGTGTTGCGTATGTTCTACTGGTGTTATTCAGCGTTGAGAACATGACCAATATTATCCTCGTGTAACTGGACACCGGTTAATTCACAATTATTCATTCTCCAGATGCTCTCCTCCACATGCCTCAGTTACCAGCAGATTAAGTAAAAACTATTTTTTTTAGGCTCCGCTTAGGAGTTTAAGGAAAACATGAAACGGGACATAATCTGCCTTGTGTCAAATCCTGCAGCCGTCCGACTGACCAGTTTGTTAATTTCCAGGGCCGTCTGGGCATCTTCAGGCTCCAGGGAGGTGAGGGGCCTCTGTAGAGGATATCCGTGGGCCTGAGCCCATCCATCCTGGAACAGGTGAGTAAGAATGAGTCAGACGAAACTTCTCGCTCTTTACATCACAGGACAGAGATGACTGCGTGTCGGGGCTGCCCTGCTGGGGGCCCCGTCACTTGTTCTACCTTCAGGACAGTGTTGGCGTATCGGGAGAAGGGGTAGTTGTTGATATCCAAAGGCAGAGTCAGGTCATGTTCCGCCTTGACCTGGGGAGGAGCCACTTCTGTGACCCTAGAGCCCCGTTGATGCCCTAGAGGTTCATCAGAGAGGCACGATTACAAGAAACAAAAACACTGGTGGTGGTGATGGTCGGTGGGGGGGCGAGCAAAGCCAGTTTACGGCCACTCCAGCCCATCCCCTCCCTGGCAAGATATACGCACCGTTTACCCCACGCAGCCTGGCGGAGAGCTCCGCGGGGATCTCTAGCATTCCCACATCCTTCAAACAGACACACAGGGTGAGGATAAAGTAAAGCACAGCGACACACAGACACACACACACACACACACACACACACAGAAAGAGTGTGTATGAGAAGGACATCTCAGGGTTTCCTGAGTTCATCCAGTGGGCAACGTTCAGTGTTAACTTACCATTCCGGCAGCTTCCGAACGGGCTGTGCTCTTCACTGGCTTTATGCTCGCTCTCTTCTTCTCCCTGTGTTCCTAACCAAAGACACACACCTTTTTACGAATTTGCACAGGCTGGAGAATTACTTTTTTTTTTAAAGAAAGAAAGACATGGATATTGGGTCTTAGAAGAAAGCAGGAAGGTTAATAATAGGAGGTGCCGCGCAGCAGGGCCGCTCCGAGCCGGGCGGACGCACAATAGGCAGCAGGGATGGTCTCCGGCGCGGAAACCACAAGAGCAGAAGACAACAAAAGTTCTACTGAGCAGAGGGAGAAGAAAAAGTCCAACTTCTGATTCAGCTGCACGTTCTTGTCGGCCGGACGAGGTTTTAATCGCGAATGCTGTCAGTACCTCTGCTCACGGCAAACTTGAGAAAACCGAAGAGCGAGTGACTATATAGAGAAAGTAAGAAGACAGTTGTTAAGTAAGGAATAATAAGCCAAGTATCGTGTTACTTCAGTCCGTTCTCTTCCACATTATCGGTTCGGCGTCCAGGACTGTGCAATAAACAGGCAAACGCGAAGGAGCCTTTTTGTCGTCCTATTCTGGGCAGCGCTGGCTTTTATACACCAGAAACAATAAAAGTTTCTGTCGCTCCACCCTGAAGGGCAGAGATCAAGGTATTGCATCACCGTTTGCCGCGGATAAAGTCCTGCTCACGCGAGACTCCTGTAGACACAGGTGTCACCCGTAGACACCGGGACACCAGGGCCGTCCGTAGACGCTAAGCCACAGGATTAGGTCTCAAGATCGCTGCCTTCCCAGGTGCTCGTGTGTCAAACAATCGGCGCTCTCAATCATACGACTTAAGTAAATACAGTTTCCCGTGCGGGTTATCGATGAAATGTGTTCAGACAAAAGATACAAGTAGGAAAAAAAACCCCCTCAAAAGTCAGACACCCAAAACCGAGAGAGCCGGAGGCTTTATGGGGATCTCCTCCACCAAGCTGATGCAACACCCAGCTTGCAATCCCTCTGTCCGGAGAAACCCATTTGCACAAATAGCCGGATCTACAGCAACCACGTGCTATTTATTCATCTAAGCTTTGGAGACTTTAGCCAAGGCGGCACCGTTTTGCCCAGATGTTCACTGTCGCAAAGTCAAAGCTGTGCTTCTGCACGGTTCGATGTGCTGAGGGCTCCCAAGCCGTCCGACCCCCCAAGGACCTGCCGTTCCATATCCGACACACCGACAACAGTTGAAGATCGCGATGAAAATTCTGCTCCCCCATAGATGACGTTTGCATTTCTGTTAGTGTGGTCATCTTGGCAGTTATCTGAGATCCATTGAGCTTCCCAAAATCCTGCCAGGGAGTGGAGGGGCTAAAGTAGCCATCAACACCCAAGAAAGATACTGATATGTATATCTTACTTCTGACACTGATGTTTGATACACAGCGTTCTGTAAATCGGTACAGAATGGAGTTGCAATGAAAACGTCAACGTGAAGCAGGTGTGTTGGTGGAGCGGCTCAGGTTCTGGGAGGGATGACATGTTCTCCCAGTGTTTGCCTCCACAAGATGTGTGGGAGAAGGCAACTGTAAACCATGTCTTGCCCCTCCTTCACTGTGAAGACCACAGTCTGCGAGCGGTCCTACTTCAACGCTCCAGACACACGTCTGCTCAGCGTGTGAGGAGCCATTTGGGTTTCACTCTCCGACATGACTTCAATATTCACTCTTCCTCTTCCTTCCTTGTTTAAATTACTGCGCCTCGGCAACTTACCTACATTATAATCTCACAACTTCTCCACCATAACCGCGCAATACTGTTAATATATAAACAGAATGTCTGCTTACCTCCAATGCAAGAATGAAAGGTTGATCTCAGCTGTTCATGTACTTTGAGTTGTACTTTGAATAGCAAATAAAGTTTATCCCCAAACTGCTAATTTGGTTACATATGGATTTGGTTAAAAACCAGCACTTAGTTGCCCCCAGCAAAGGATTTGTTTGTTTTTTTTTCAGGCTGGTCTCTCACACACTTTCACTTACGATCTCAGCTCAGCTTGTGAAAGCACGAAGCAACCCGTACGATGAATCTCAGGCAAAATCGCGAGCGACGCAGGCAAAGCGCATTGCAGGATTTTGCAGTGAATCCTACACTGAGATTAGTACACCTGAAGGTTCATCTGCAGTCCATATTCCACACGGCATTTCCTCAGCCCCTGCTTTCCCTCTTTCTTCTACCGTCACCCGCAGTTCCTTCCCCCTTCTTTCTGAACGTCTCGGTTTTCCCGTTTTTTTTTGTTTCGCTTAAATTATTAGACGACGGGCCTACCTGTCGAAGCGCAAAGCAGAGAGCAGCCGAGTGGCGTTCTGTGCGAGTGCCGAGCACGTTCTGCCTAAACCAAAGGTTGAAGTCCAAGACTGAAGAAGCTGGGTGGGGAAACTGCTCGAGCAAAATTATGTCCTTTCAGGAAATATTTACAAACCACAGTCAATGGGCAAACAACACATCTCGGCCAAGACAAATCAAATAACAGTACGACTTTACCATACAAAGCTCTTCTGTCCTGGACCCACTAACAATATTTGACCTAGGAGGTGTAGTAATATGCGGTGACAAAAATGGAAAGTATCATAACAGAGGGGCATACAGAGGTCAGAATGTGTGCTGAAAGATTTGTGTAGACAATGGGCTCCCCACCTTACAGTCCCGACTGGGCAAAGTTTTGAAAAGTGTTGCCGTCCTCAGGAAAACACAACTGCGAAAACTGCTGTGATCAAGCAAATAGATGCTTCCAGAATGTCCGTTTCTAATTTTCCATGTGTTTTCTCACTTGCAGGTTGCACAGTAAAGCAGAATTTATTACACGGCAGCAAGTGACTCATACAGTTTGCCACACGGTGCAGAACAGTTGACTTTCTGTCAGTGTTCAAGTATGAAAAGCACTAATTCACCTGCATATGTCTGTGAAGTTGGTCAACGGCACAAACCGACGGGTTTTTCAGAGCCCGGACTAAACAGTAGATATAAGTTTCTGTTTCTCAGCTGTGAGCTTCAGTTTCATTTGCATCACACCTGGTTAATGTTTACACAGCCACTCATTTCAAGGGATGATCCGCGAACGTCCTCCGTCCTTTCAAGAAAACACACGCAGCATGTTAAAGGTGTACGAGCTTTAGAATGAGCTTCGGTCCCTGAGCGCACGACGCTTACATTTTTAACAGCATCTACAACTAAATGTTGGCTGAGAATTTGTCAGGGGAAAAAACACTTTGACCTCAACAATGTGCCACTATCAGTAAAGACCTAGGGAGGACAAGACACACCTATTCAGATGAGTTGACATGTGTGTTTAGATTAGGTGGAACTGCGAAGGAATTTATAGCCCTATTTCTCTACTTACTGTAAACTCGGAGTTGCCATGACTACCAGGCTAACAGACGTTTTTCGGGCGTAATCGCTGCGGAATTCTGTCAAGCGGACCCGTTTGAAAGATGAGGTACAGAATCTCTAGTTTTTGGATATTTGTGCCTTTGGTTTAAGGGCCTGGGTCTGTTTCTGTGTGCCTGAGTGGTGCTCACGTTGACCCATTCCAACCCACACACTTACCCGCCATTGATGTCTTTTGACAGTGTTTCTTGTGATCATCATGGTTGCCCAAAACTGGGTTAAGGATTGCTTCAGCCTTCTGTAGTACTTCCTGTCTCGCACAGAATGTGACACTTATTGTTAACAGAAATATTCCCTCCGCACACATAATGGAGCAGCAAATGTTCTCACTGCCTTCTGTGCTCACGAGATCCCCGTGGCACCCCATCCTTGCTCCCTTCTTCTGATTCCCACTCTGTTTCACCATCTAACTGTGCCCAGCAACAACTACCTCCCAGGGTAAGAACAGTCTCCTCTGCTGTCCCACCTGGCTTGGTGGCCACGGATATGAGACTGAAGGATGATGGCCTTCTGCTTGAATAAGCGGAAGTTGCGACGGCAGATGAAGCCACGGATGTTGCGCTGTATCGTGACGGCAGCCCATCTTTGCGTGCTTTTCCACCGGTCTTCCACCTTCTGGTAGAGCACCTCCTTCAGGAACACCTAGGGGAGGACAGGGGGGACCTTAAATCCTAGTGATGAACAGGCTGGAAGCAGCAGACTGCTGACCAAGCTTTGCTCGATTTCTGATTTACACTCCACTATGCAGTCTTCCTAGATGTTCCATAACAGATAACAGAGACCTCCGTTTGTATTAAGTACAGTCCGTATGTGTAGATGTACGTAAAACCATCCATCCATCCTATATATGAACAACATGCTGTTGAGTCAAACGTTGAAATCCATCTCCTTGAACTGTGGGAGAAAACCAGAACGTGCAGACAAAAGTGTCACGAAAGAGGGGAAACACGAACCGTCCAAGCCCTGAGGCGCGAGCAACCCCACCGCCACTGTGGACAGACGTGGACCCCCTGGGCTTGGCACGCGTACCTTCGTGAGCCCCAGTTGATATTCTCCAGCTTCCACGTGTGGAATGGTGTCCAGCAGTGCAATGACCTGCTCTTTCTCAGACAGCTCTGGCTGATGCTGCGGCAGAAGGACCCCATACCTGGAGGAAAACCGAATACAAGTCCAGCTGAACAGGAACGACAGGGGAGAGGGACGTATTTAACCACAGATAATAAAAAAAAAATCACCAAGACTCAAGTGCCAAACTCATTTTTTCATCTCCTTTATAAATACAGTAATTGTATCACATAAGAAACAAGTTGCATTTTTGTTGAGCAACGTCATCCCTGGTATGTTGGAACTGACCAGGGCATATTGTCAGCAGCCCCGGCTAGATTCGCATTAGCTACCTTTCCACGAACAAACCAAAAGGGATCCGAACTGGGAATCCCTCCTTCCTCATATGAGTAGCCTCCAGTATCCCAGCATGCCGCAACTGCAGTGTCATATAATCCACATCAAACACCCCAGGTAACTGGAATATGTAAAAAAGGACACAAAATATGTTATTGTTATAACTATCTTACCATTTACTGCATACAAATGTAAACGGTCACTTTTTTTCTCTTTCGTACGCATAAGGAACACAATGCAACAGCCCGTGTGCACGTTTTATTCCAACGTGTTTTAATACTTAAAGACCTTGACTTTCACTCACAAGACCACATCTTACCTTCATATAGTTGGGTTTAAAGCAGCGAACAAAGGTGGTTTTACACCTGGGTTGACAGTAGACATCTGAGGTTAGAACGGTGCACAGAGTCTGAAAAGAGATGCTTAAACTTGGACAATGACCTCTGTTAGTATGTTATATTACATATGGCTGTAAAACGAATGTTTGGATGGGGGGGGGACTGCTCTTTGGGAACGTTGGAGGCCACGTGCGGCCAAGGAGTGTTTCCCAGCACGTACGGGACATCCACAATAGAGCCATTCAGGTTGTGCAGAAGGAAGAATCTGGGAAGGATGAAGAATGGAAGGTGTAGCAAGTGGTCAGGGCAGGGATGACCTCTCGAGACGCGCGAGGAGATCAGAAAGCGACTGCTGGAAGTGAGATGCCACCGTAGCGGCCTGCTGCCGGGGGGCCCGACCCCTGAGGCCCAGATCCCTCTGCTGGAGGTAGCGCTCCTGGACCTTATGGAACAGCTCTGACACCATCTGGTAATGAAGAAGAGAAGGAGGGAAAAAAATGCAAACCTTGTGTTGTTTTAACTCGTGTGGCACATGTAAAAAACGGATCCAGCCATCACTGTTAACCACTTAATGGGACAGTCAATTGCAGTGTGGTCACACACACTCTCACACACACACACACACGCACACACGCACAATGGGCAATTTGGGGTGACCAGTTAACTTGGAACGTGTCTTTGGACTGTGAGAGGAAAAAGGAACCCCTGGAGAAACACCAGTAGCCAGACCAGACTTATCCACATTTTTTTTTCATTTTGAAACTGGTCACGTCGTGTTTGTCCGTACCTTCAGTCGACTCCGTGCAAAGAGCTCGAGCACTTCTGAGCGAAAGTGGTCGCGATTCTTGTTGAGGAAATTGTGGACCTTGAAGGAGAGGGAGACTTAAATTCAGTCAAAATTGACGGGAAGCCCCAGCCCGGCACAGGAGACCGGTGGACCTGTGGTTCCAGAGCGGAATGTTCAGTATTGACATGTAATAACATGTCGATTTTACTGTGTGCTGCAGGTGGAACCCGGCCGCCACACCCGTGTGACTAAACGGATCGCTTGCATGCCTGGTAAGTGACGGCTCCGGCGTAGTGGTATATCGTGAACACGGGTAAAGGAATCTTGGGCTTGGTATAGTAGGGGTTGCCACCGTGGTGATAGTGGCACTTCTGCAGAAAGGTGTGGTCTGTAGCCTGGGGGAGAGGAAAGGTGAGACAGGCGGAAACGGACGGGATCCCAGGGTGAAGAAAACACAAGAGGAACCCTTATATCTCAACCCAATCACCCATAAACGGTTTATGGCTTTTCAGCACCTCAAAACAATTTGTGGCACTGATGGTAAAGTAAACTGAAGTGGAAGAAACAAAAGTATTACAGTGGATCGAAACCTAGGAGCTGGTAAATAGTTATGACGCAGAACCTGGGAGAAGTTCTGCTCTCTGTCAGCTAGGCTATGGGTTCGGGACAGACTGTCTGGACAGGTAAACTTGTGGTGTGATTGTGAGATCGGTGCATATCGATGCCTGGGGGAGGCAGGTCTGGTCGTCCAGGATGCGAAGGATGCCGTGCGGGCGGGCAGAGATGAGCTCCAAGCAGGGGTGGAAGTCCTGGAGGGTCACCGGGTGCCACCGGATGTGCTCTGCACTATACTCCTCCTATAGGAGTCAAGACGGGGCTCAACAGGAACACAACAAGGCCTGGTCTTGGTGACAAAGCAGTGAGAACTTTAACCCTTTTCACAACCAGGGGTCATGGGGGGGGGGGGGGGGGGGTNNGGGGGGGGGGGGGGGGGGGGGGGGGGGGGGGGGGGGGGGGGGGGGGGGGGGGGGGGGGGGGGGGGGGGGGGGGTCATTCCCTCCTACTGATATGCACAGCATAAATGCCATTATACAGGAAACTGTCACTTGGTTTCCATAACTGCAACCTGGGAGTTCTGTTATGGGTGAAACAATTTTGAAAAATAACATTAAACAAATTAAAAAAGTTTTGCAACCTCTGCTTTGTCTAATTTAAAGTGAGCACATGTTGCAAAACTCATTTGAACTGACCCTAATATATGTCTAAATTTTGTGTGCAGTCTTGTATCGCATTCAAGCTTGTCTGCAAAAAGCAAAATGGACACATTTACTTAGGAGGTAACACAGCGGAGGCAGTTCAGCGCTACTTTGTGCAATGTTGTTACCTCACACCTGTTTGGCTGCGGGTTTCCGCCCAGGGTTTGAATCTGGGTGGCTCTGTGAAGAGTTTGCACGATGAAATTAAATTGTCCTTCACGTGTATTGGTCAGTGAACGAGTGTGTGCGGTTGCCCTTGTCTGGACTGACGTCCTATCTATGCACCCTGTGCTTCTGAGATGGGATCTATATAACAGTCCCTGCACTGGGCACGAACTTACTGACATGGATGGACAGATGGATGTTGTCATAAAAATATTAGCGGCCCGTATGCAGTTTTTTTAAATCTCTTAATCACATGAAGTTGAACCTCATCCATATCACACTTGCCTGCTCCTCGGAGACCACTGCCTTGTTGACAAACTGCTGCAGCTGTTCGTTGGCAAAATTAATACACAGCTGTTCAAAGCTGTTCACCGCCAAGTCCTGCAAAAAAGATACTTTTGTTCGTAAAATGTTACCTATTATTACACAATTATACAGGAATTCAGCGAGAGCCAAGCTCTCTATATCCGAATTTTCGCTATAGTGGCTCTTGAAAATTAATACCTATATATCGGTATCTGAATGGAAACTTTTGGTATAACGGTTTTTATCCGAAGCTTATCCATAATAAAATAGTTAAAACACGACTAAAAATCAAAATACATTGAGAAAAATTGACAAATAAATACGGTACAGTGCTGCGCAGTGTAATATAGTAAAATAATACTGTACACGCTGTAATAAAGTCTACTGTGTTCTGTTAGGAATTCACCGGAAGCCAGACGCTGCACGGTGTTATCAGCTATTTCATCTGTTTCGTGTTGTCTCAACATGTTTGTGCTGCATCTCCACATTTATTGCGCATTTAATTTTTTAAAAATAAACCTGTTTATTTAAATGCGGGTTGTTGTGTGAAACAGGCGGATGGGGGGACTGTGACACTTGTCTTTTTTCTCTTTATTGAGAAAACAAAACGTATCTGACGTGTTTTCAGGGACAAATCAGACTTGGCTAGTGAGGGATTATTGTACTGTATATAGGTGACGTGTCAGGTTACTTCTAAACAAAATCAAGACTGTGGTGAAACCGGCACACAAGACATTAGCAAGAAGCACCTCAAACCCATAGAAGTCAACAATGCCCACGGTGCTGTCCATCTCTGTGGGGTTCAGCCATTCGTTGATGCGCTCCAGCAGCCAGTCAAACAGCACCGAGTACAAAGCCTTGGCGATGGCGTCCCTGAGAAAGCAGCGATGGAGATGTGGAACGTTCAGCAGGAACAAGGACAGCATCGCAATGCTGAATGTCAAAGTCAGGGCCCGGGGCCTCAAACACCACCACATCTGGAGCTGCAGGAGTACCTGGACTCTATGGCACTTTCCACTGACAGGGGAGAGTAGATTCTATCGTAGGTTGTTTCCTGCACAGGGAGAAACAAGTCACACACAGGGAAACAACTGTACCCGCGTACTGAAGAGAGCGAGAGGCACCCACCATGATGCGGTGCGTGATGATGGTCTGCAGGGCCTCGGCCGACACCTGCAGCAAGCCGCCCACGCACCTCGCCTCGGCCTCGCTGAAGATACGGGCCACCTCGCGCGACTCGCTCTGAGCGTGGATGCGTTACACAAGCACGGTTAGAACAATATCTACATCGGGGTGTCGCAAGCCCACCAGACCACAAACACTTTCACTTTCTTCAGCATTTCCACACTTGCGGGAACACAGGTGAATGAGGGCGGAGGCCCACGTGCCTCGAAGGAGCTGAAACAGATGTTCCCCAGATGCAGTATGGAAGACAGCACGGCCCATACGGTCGAGAGCTGATCCGCGTGCAGGTTGATCGTCTCCATGCACTGGACTAATATCAGAAAGTCCTGCTTGTCCCACTTTCCTTCCAGCTCACAGGCGCCTCCCTGTCCGCACCGAGGAGAAGCAGAAGAAGAACTTCCATAAGCAGCTATGAAATTGCCATTAAAAAAAACATCGCTGTGAGACTTTATTTCATTCACAGTTTTAAGGGTCAGCTCACCTGATGCTCGAACATCAAATAACTTCTCTAAAGTACGAATAATACGACCATGTTCACACCATTATTGATCACATACGAAATAAGTCGGATTTCAAAATCGGTCAGTATCTCCTCTCTTATGCATCTGCTGTGAGTTGCTACTATGCATTTATTTAACTTGCATTGTTCTCCAAAGTGACTCGCAAGGTGGGGTTCGTACACCGAGGAAGCCGAAATGACCCATTTATACAGCTGACTGATTTTACAGCGTCAGTTCGGGGTAGAGTACCTTACTCTAGAGTACTAAAGCAAATGGTGGGATTCCAGCCTAGTTCTTTCGGGGGGTTGGATTGCAAGATGGTTGTGCGATTACACGACCAGTTTAGGAGCTGGAAACCTTGCCTGATTGAGGTAGAAGTACGTCTCTGCACCTTGTAAATACAACTCTTGCTTGTTCCAGTCATTGAGTCCAGCCAGCATCTCATAGAAAACGTGGTAGTTTCTCTCCCCTTGTGCCTGAAGGGGATCATAGTGGAACATCACAGACATGCAGACGGGTGGCTATTTACTTCCGGGACAAAATGACAATATCTCACCTGAAAGACAATTCGAGATTTCTCAAGGAGGTACTGTGACAATGAGGTCCCCACCACAACACCGCTAAAACCCAACAAAAGACAGACATAGGTGGAGACCGGGATTCAGCAGCCCGTACCCCTCAGCAAGGCTTTGAGGTCCAGAGGTTCCCTTTCATCTCTTCCAAAAGAGAAGCAAGATTTTTCTGATAACACACGAAAAGTTGCAACAGCTCCTGAACGGTGGGAGTGATAAGAACAAGAAGACGACTCACTGCCTGATATGGATGTGCAGGTATTTTCCGAAGCGACTTGAGTTGTTGTTGAGGATGGTCTTGGCGTTGCCAAAGCTCTCCAAAATGGGCAAGACATCCATTGGCTGCGACACATGTGTGGGTGTAAATTGAGATTCCTTAAAGGTGCTTCTAAAATTTACACCCACCAACGGGAGCAAAGACCTGCGCACGCATTGGGGCGAATCCAACCTGCTGCAGACTTTCAGCCCTGCCCTGGTAGACGCCGCTCAGGTACTGTACGATACGTTTGGTTGCCTCTGTTTTCCCGGAGCCGCTCTGTCCACTGTGTAGGGTGGGAGGGAAGCAAGAGGTCAGTTGTCCTGTATCAGTGTCCACAGATGAGCCAAGCATGGGAGGGAAGCAGAAAGGAGGAGAATGGGATGACTGACAAACGTGAAGGTGAAGACGGTCAAAGAAAACGTTGCGGGACCAACCTAATGACAATGCACTGCTCCTGGGTTGAGTTCTGAGACTGGAAGTAGGCTTCCTCTGCAACGCCGTAAATGTGGCTGGGGGTAGAAGATACAGACGTCATAATTCGTGACCACAGCAGCCCATGGAGGGATCCGGAACCTTACTGCTTACTGGGGCTGTTTTTTAAAACCCAAAAACGTTTGAGACCCGAAAGGGTAAAAATGGCCTGAAAGGTATGGGCTGGTTTTCATCTAATGTCAAAGTTGAAGCTTGGAAACCACACATGGTTCACGCATCATTAAAGGGTTTCTTAACAGTTCCACTGGCTTCTCAACTTAGACACATGGTTGAAGCCAAAAGTCTCTGGAACTCAGCTGGTTAGTTAAACCAAAGTCACTTCCTGTGAAAACCACATAATACAGACATTGGTTTCCTCCGTTCCAGTAGTGCTGCAGGGTGTTTTTCTTATTTCTTACAGTTTGATCTGAGGTTTTTACACAACCTTGTCAATAAACGGAGGGATGCTTGCAAATTCTGAGTGTTGCTTCCTGGTAATGCAGGTTGTTTTCGTTCGGGATCAGAGACATTTTACAAAATAGATCAGTGAAGAAAAACACAATAGACTGGAAAACAATTGTTCCTTCAAAAATGTCTCATTTTAACTTGGTTCTGCTCACAGACTATAGTGGCACCAGAACCATCTACTTCCCCAATGGTTGTCCTCAGAGTTCTGGCATAAGAAATTCTTACGTACTGGAGCTACAGCGGATATTGTCAGAAGAGGTCGACTGTGGAATTATGTGCAAATGTCGGAGGGACGTATTAAGCCGTTTAAAGCTGTGCTTCCGAGGTTTTACTCACGGTGGGTTGCGCTGCTGCGACTTGCCCTGGTACTGCATACCCACATCTTCTGAATAGATACTGAGTGGTTTGAAGGGGTTCACTGACAGGAGCATATTCCCGATGTACGTCTGAACAGAACAGGAGAGCAACACAATGGTCGACTACTCAAAAACAGAGAAAATGTTAGAAAATGTTTAAACTTTTCTTTTGAATACAGAACATGTACATTTAGGTGGTAGAGCAGCACAGTAGGTAAAGCTGCCACCTCACGACGGGTGTTTGGGCTTAGGTTTGAATCCAGTTGGTTTGAAGTTTGTCTGTTCTCCCTGTGCCTGAATTACCTACCACAGTGAAAAAGACATGTTTTTCTGTGTGTGTGTGTGTGTGTGTGTGTGTGTGTGTGGCAACCCTATAATAGGGTTAATAATGCCATCCCATCCATGGTGTACCCCCTCCTTACCTCACACCCAGTGATTCCTGGGTAAGCTCTGGTTTGGATGTATGGGTAGACATAAATTCGGGTTCATTCTAGAACATCAGAGTAAAGAGCAACTGGAGAAGCGTTCAGGTTTGATTCACATACATAAATTGAGTCGCGGTGAAACCTCTTCTTGAGATTGAGCAGCACTGAACTCTCACACACCTCTCTGGAAGCACAAAGTCCAGAAAGTTAGTGCTGAAGTATCAGTCTCTCACAACACCAGGATCCACTGAAAAAATGTTTCTGGTCTAACTGGACTGTTTCTTCTCAGTATGAGTCAAGAATGGAACTGTAGTTAATCTACATGCATCTGCTGTGCTTTTCTTATAACGGCTGACCGATGATGCCAGTGTTAAGTGCCATTTAGATGATGTTTCTTTTATAATCTACATTTAAGACACGACACATCAAATTTTCATTCTGTTGCCATTATTCACTGGCAACTTTTCTCACTCCCTCACTCACTCCAGTTGGGATAAGTCCTCCACTTCGTCTACTTCCAAGACTTGCGTGCTGCCTTTCACGTGTACCTGAGAGAGGCGGCAAACCACGGTCATTGGAGTCGGACCCGAGACGCCTGAAACACAAGGAGGCCCTGGACCTCTCCACCCTTGTCCCCTTCTGTCCCCGTTCATCACACACGTATTCTCAAGGAGATCAGCGCTACACACTTGCAGGTTTTTTCAGACAGGCACGTATGAACCGATCAAATCGAACAGCATCTCCACCCCCGCACAAGTCTATGCAGTTTGTACTTAGCACCAAACATTTCACCGTTACATTCAGTGGAGATAAGAAATAAACTGATATTAAATCAAAAATAAGCAACTAATTTGAATTCAGATGTAACAAATCGGTGGCATTTTGCTGAAATTGCTGGGCAAAGACCATTATTTGTAATACCTGTGTGCTGGCAAGGCGGCTTTCCAGCATATTCTGGACAGCGTCTTCAGCTTCCCATGGACCTCTTCCATTAGTGGCTGGAAATGTCTGTGGCTGTTCGGTTTCCTGGTATACTGACCATTTGCTGAGCTTCTCCACGGTTTGATGGGGGAGCAACGTCTCTGCTCGCATCCAGTCTTTGGGGTCACTACGCAGTGGGTGATCCTGGGCCCAGTGCACCTCCATTGCAGAGAGGAAAGTGCCCCCACCCATTAACCGTGCCACTTCTTGGTCCGCTTCCTCCTCGCAGAAGGAGGACGTTACGGCTTTCCTGTCTTTTCCCTCCTCGGTTGTTACCCCACCAAAAATAAATTCCTTCTTGTTGCCATTTGCACACAGCCCTTCTCTGGATTTAAATCCTGCTGGAGACAAGGGCTTTGAAATGATCTTAGACAGGTTTATTCGCGACGTGCCCATATTTGGCTTGGCTGATTCAATTACACGTAACTTGTCCTTCCCCCCGAGCAGCGTGTGCTTATTGCCTACTTTCTCCTCTAGTTCACTCTTCTCGGCACTCTTGTCTTTTTCACCATCCTTATACAGATCTCCCTTAGGAAACTTCTTTTTTACAGACTTGAGCAGAGAAAGATCAGGCTGCACAGGAAGAACAAGGCGAGCACCAGGTTTCGGGGGAACACGTTTGGGTTCTGCAGTGGCACTGGCACTAGTACCGGTAGACGTTAGCGAAGTTCTTTTGCTCCTGCCCATTTTATTCATCCTGGGGAAGACAATGGCATATTTAGGGTCAACAGGATTTGTCTTCTCCTCCGGTTCACTGTGGCTCTCAGAAACTTTGGGTGATGAGCTGTTGTCATCTGAGAAATCTGTCTGTTCTTCCTCCACTTCCTCCACAATTCTGTTCTCTTCCTGAGGGATGGTACTGTCCTCCTCAGGGCCCTTTGCTGGCACCCTAGTCTTTCTTCTACCCAGTGTTGCAGTGCTGACAATACCCTTAACCATTTTCTGCTGGAAAACACTCTTCTTAGAGCTTTTAATGCCCCTTGGCTGCTGCATAACCTGAGCAGAGAGCCACCTGGAAATGTTGATGACCCGGGAAACATTAGTCAACCTAGCCTTTAAGTGGCCATTCCTGGGAATTTTCTTCTGTATCCACCCAGAAACCCGCCGCAGAGTATTAATTTGTTCAGGTACCAAGGAGTCAGTAACTTGAGAAACTACTGCAGATTCTCCAGCTTCTTCAGCCTTTTTTGACTCCTTTTGTTTCTTCCTCGTCTGATACCTGACAGAAGTCATTTTCACTTTTCCAAGGACCAACCCAATATTATGTGGATGACCAGTTTCTTCCTGTTCTTTCATTACTCTCTCAGATTCTTCCTCTTTTGCAGGTTCAACTGCTGGGCTTGGATTCTCCTTATCCTGTTTCTTTTTTGCCTTCATGTTCAACATCAAGTAAGACTTACCAGTCAGCAGCCGTTTTGGAGGTTTTGAGGTGGAGCCTTTTATCTCTTCCTTCGTGTTACTTGACTCGTTCGTTTTTTCAGCGGCAGCTAACTGGGGCATTTGGGACTTGCCTTTGCTTTGAGCATTTTTATTGAAAATAAATCCCTTCACTGGCAAGACTTTGGTTGCCAGAGGTGCTTGTTTTAGTTTCTCCTCTTGAACAGGTTCCTTTTGTACGAGAATCTTAGACTTCATCTTTCCACCATGGCCCACGGGATTCGTCTTGGCAGGGACTTGCTCATCCTCCGCCGTGTCACTGTGTACCTCCTCTGATTCAGCCTCCTCCTCACTGGCGACGGGCTCTTCTTCAGGCTCTCCTTTCCTTGTTAAAACATCTGAGGATCCGTTTTCTTTAGCTGTTTCTTCAACGTCATTTTCTGTGTCACAATTATCCTCTTCACGACTCACTTCACTGCTCTCCGAGTTCGCAGTCTCCTCAAAACATTTTGCCTCCTCATTTGCATCCTCACTAGCTTCAGAGTTCTCACCGTCATCCTCTGAACTCTCCTCCTGACTCTCAGATATGTCAGATTCCTCATCTGTCTCCACCTTTTTGCTTTTTTTCAATTTTGTGTCCTTTGTGACAGTTATGGATGTTTTATCTCCCTTAGCGTGAAGATCCTTTGGAATAGCTTTGGTTTCCACAGCCTTACTCAAGCCCATATTAGTTCCTTTACCTTTACTTACTTCTTTCGAAGGAAGAACCTTTTGCTCCGTCTTTGTCTGACTACCTTCTGCTTTCTTTCCTTTTCTGTTTTCATCCCCTTTTGTGTCCACCTTATCCTTCTTGCCCCTGTTTATGTTGAATAGTTTGCACTTTCCAGACGAGGCATTCTTTTCTGGTTTACTGGGCTCACTTTTTGCCTTTTTCTTTCCACTGTTGGTCTCACTTGAATCTTGGGAGATTTTTGCATCCTTGTCTTTTGCCTTCTTTGCCTCTAACTTTTCCTTCTTGCCTGCCTCCGCTTTACATTTCCCATTCTTCCCATTCTTCCCACCGTTCTTTCGAGATTTAGCAGGAGCCATTGCCAGGAACTTACTTGTACCTTCTTTTATTTTTCTGTAGTAGCCGCCAGAGAAAAATTGGTGCTACATCTACCTGAAAAGCAGACAGATGTCTTATTACAGAAATATGAAAAACGTATCAACACTTTACACTATCAAGACTCTAAATTAAAAAGGGGTTCAACTCAACTAAATATAATGAATTTAACATTTTAAAACCCTTTTTTAATGAGCAGTGCTCCAGATGCGCAAACTTTATCCTTTCTGGGATGGTTTATGTTGGACGATTTCATTTCAGCAAACAAGTGCTTTCAACTTCACCCCTACAGCTGTACAAAAATGTCTCAGAGAATTTATATCTCTATTGTTTATTTGATGCAGAGCCTTTTAGCTCTTCCTTCGTGTTTCTTGACTCGTGTTTTTTCAGCGGCAGCTAACTGGGAGGGACAATGGGAAAAAACGTTGGACTGTCTGCTATCCCAGGCCTCTGAGCTCTGCTGGGCTCACTGCAAACCCAACAAAGTGTGTTACTGGGCATAGGACGGTGCGGTATCTGGGATTCCTCACGGGGGGGCAGGTTCGACCCCAGTTGGGAAACGGAAGCCATTTATGCTTGTCCTGTGACTAAGACCAAAAAACAGGCACGGTCCTTTCCAAGGTCGGTGACCTACTAGTGCAGATTTATTCCCGACTTTGCACAACTGGCTGCCCTCCCTGTCTGACCTCACACAGAAAGGAGCCTCAAATCCAGTTCAATGGACGGAGGGTTTCCAGTTTGCCTTTCACAGTAAAGAAACACTGTAGGGGTCCGATCTTGGCTTATCCTGAGTTTTACCTCCCTTCCCTGTTACAGACGGATGCACCAGAGAGGATGAGGGGGCGGTCCTCTCTCAGGAGGTTGGAGGTGAGGACTGACGGAATCCTCGGTTTCCCTCATCAGACAGAAACTGTCACCACGGGAGTGGCATTGCAGTACTATTAAAAAAAAGGCCTGGCGATCACCTTTGTCTATTACCTCTTGGGCTGCTCCTATCATCCTCCTCTCCGTTGGCTCCATGAAGGATACAAATTCCAGGAAAATGCAGTAGTATTTGGCATCGTAACCCTCCTCCTTCCAGGTGATACACCGAGTGGGAGCTGGACTGATGGTACCAGGAGGGCGTATCAGGCTCAGCTGGGAGGGCCAGACTAGTTTCTGGCAATAAAGGAGTGTGATCTGTGGCTGTCTGGACATGCTGGGGGGGGGGGTCAACTAACAAGCCTCACCAGACCAGTATTTTCATTTCGCGTGACTCGCACTTTAAATCTCCCCTTTGGTGGGGCAAAGGGAGACGAGATCACGATGCAGATGAGAAAAACCTTCATCCCTGCTACCGACGATCCCTGTAGCTGGAGCTTCCCTTGCCCACCCTGAACACCCCGCCTCACCGTCCCAGACCCACCACCACCTGTTACCCTTGATCCTCACTTGCCTTCCTTTTCTTAGAACGTCCTCACTTGTCCTTCTCTGCTAAACACTCTTGCTGCTATAAGGGTATTAAAAAAATTTCACTCGTATGTCGACTCGTGTCTCGAGAGACTCCTGCAGTTTATGCAACAGGTGTTTTATACATCTGTGATGGACTAGAGTCCCTTTCAAGGTGTCGTTTGATAGTCCAGCACCCAGTGATTCCGGGAGTCAGTGGCTGTGGTCCAGAGTTCATCCCAGAATCATTGGCGGACCATCAAAAGACACCCTAGATGGGAGACCGGTAACTATTCAGTAAACTCTTAACAGTTAATTTAGCACTTATAGGCCGTCCTACAAAGGGTTTCTCCTGTCTTCCTGGCATTTTCATCATTATTCTTAAGACACAACAGCTTGAATATCAGTAGTATCTCCATTCCAACCAAGTTTCGAACCTAATGTTTGGCAGCTGAATTCACAACTCGTAAAACAGTTTCGTTTAGTCAGGCAAACTGTGCCAACGAGAAGAAAACGTCTTGGATTCAAACAGCCGGAGACAATGGTTTCCAACGGTTCCCACAGACACTCACGGGACGTAGAAGAAAACCTGTTAAAAAGTGTGTCCTTACAAACCGGCTTACCTGTATTCTCAGGTAAAACAGCAGCACCGCAGGGGGCTTGCATGGTGATGTGAATTAGCCTTTTTCCGAACCACGGGGCGCCTGCGAGAAACACCGGGACCCCCGGGTCCCAGACAGACGTAAACGCCTACGCGGACATGCCTCGAGAGCTCTAAGAATCCCAGGCGCACTTCATCCGTCGGCTGTGAATTATTCAGCATCGCTTGACGGGCCGTAAGTTCTGGAGCCTTTCATATTAGCAGCTGGCGAACAGGTCCCTGAAAGGTGAGAACCGTCGCGGAGTGATTGACAATAGGTGACGACATCTGATCGAGGGGGGCTGAGAGAGCAAGACAGGGGAGTGGAAAAGGTTGGAGGGAATTAGAGGAAAAACTGACACAGAAAGAGGGCCAAACGGAACGTTATTCTCAGTCCATCCAGCCAACAAGCGCCGAGACTTGAGAATGGAAAAGAATTTATTTCCTTCCCATTGGCGCTGTGAGTAAAGAAGCGTTTGGTTATAAAAATTTCCTTTTTTAAATAGGGAAAAAAAAGCATAATGCTAACACCAAAGCATCCATACGTAGACAACTGCCAGAGCAGAGCCAGCATGGTTTTAGATGCAGTGATTTGGAAAGCTGTGGAGAACATTTTATTTTATTTAAAAAGCTTCTTCCAGCTGTTCAGTTTCCAGCCTTTGTTTTCCTCATGAGAATTTTATTTATTTATTTTTTTTAAACACCCGTCTCTTCCCGGTTCCCTGCAAACTTTACGACCATAACGTCACCACAAATAAGAAAAACACCCACTTGGCAAGTGCACGCATCACATTTATCGTCCGACGGCGACTTTCCTTCACCGTACAGCGAAAACAAGACGAATCTCATTCATTTTCTTCCCTGTCCAGAAGTTGTGCTTATGACCCCAGGCTGTGTGTTTTTGGCAAAGAGGCTGTGGGAGATGATGTGTGTTTTTGCTGAGACACGGAGTTCAAATTCCGTGGTAACCTGAGGCCGTTGCTGTGCTTGCAGGTATCGTTTTAAGCGTCGGACGCCTCATTCCCATTTCTCGCTGCTTGCCATATATCCTTTTTAACGCTTACTGCCCGTAACATGTCGATTTTCCACTCTTTGCTGTGCGACAGCAACTCAAGGCCCTGATTTTCGGGCTTCTTTTAAATTCCACAAGCATCTCGCGCTGCTTTTGAAACTGCAGAACTTTAGCAGCCGACGTTAATTTCCTCTCCGCTTTCTTTATAAGTGCCGTGTGCAGCATCGGGACGTCCGTTTGTCACCCCGTTGATGCAAAGGGGACGTACAGCACATTCACGTTTGATCCGATTCTGTTCAGAGATCTGCGGTTTCATCTCTGATGCCTTATCAAACCGACAGGTTGCAAGTTCAACTCCTTGAGAAAACCTTGCCCAGCTATAAATGAAGATCTTAATAAAAAAAAAAAAAAGCCAAGTTGGAAGAGGTTCTCCTCTCCCAGCGCAGACAGCGTGCCACACGCAGACCGGCGCCGACTTTCTGGGAACTTCTTCCAAACGGGTCACGTTTCAGCAGACGGGTTATGTGTGGACAATTAGAGAACAAAGAGACCCTCAATAATGGATGACCAAAGTCTTGGCTATTTTTGTATAACCACTGATCCCACAGCGGTTCCTTCTCGGTGTGAAACGGCTCGACGCAGACCGCCGTCAACATTTTGCACATTTACAGTTTCCGGGAGAAATACCGATCGCCTGCCTTCAGACAACTGGCAAGGAGGGATGGCTTTGGGTCTTTACAGAAACCGCTCTGCTCATCTGCGGACTTACGGAGTCAGAGACGCACCTGTGTCCAAATCTGACCTTATTGGTTTAAATAGCCAATGGAGATTTACATTTAAAGAAAGACTAACATTTTCATGGGAAAAAAAATTGCACAATTTATAAACGTGTTTATTCATTGAGGTCAACGTGAGGAACAGAGGTGCTTTAGTTGAGCGGAGAAGCGATATCCGGATTCAAGCCACACAGCTTTAGCCTTGCTCTCGACATCTAGCCGACTTCTCTCCAGTCGAAACTCCGAGTGCGTAAACCTAAGTTGTCGCTGATGCTTCAGAGTCCAGAAAACCCCGATCAAAAGCCAAAAAGTCTTAACCTTTTTCCCCACCAAATGACGGTCCACCTGTCTCCACAGAAGCTTCAGACCGCTCTCTTCCAGGCACCGGAAAACACCCCCCGGATCGCTCACGTTGTCCTTGCGGGTGTGTTTGAAATGATCGTCTCCGTTTTAAATTTCATTTCTTTGCAATTTAATGCTGGTTTCACACACGCGGCAGCGAAATTCACGCCTTTGTGAGCCAAAGACGACAAAAATCAATCAACGAGCATCTCTTGTGAAAAACAATTTACTTTCGCAGCAGGACGTACTGTAGTGTGAAGTTACAAGTCGTATTAGAGTTCTCATACTCATCGATTCACTACAAAAATATAATCCAGACTAATCTAAAAAAAAAAAAAAAAAAAAAAAAAAAAAAAAAAAACCCCCCCCCCCCCCNAAAAAAAAACAAAAAAAAAAAAAAAAAAAAAAAAAAAAAAAAAAAAAAAAAAAATACCCAGCATTCAGTTGGTACCAAAATATTTCCTCGTAAGATATAGCAGCCACCCCCCCGCCCGCCCCAAACCCAGCCATCCATACAAACAGGTAAAGATTTTCATATACATATATTAAACATCGACTACAATATTTTAAAATTACATTCCTAAATTACACTGTCAATTGTTTACATTAATGTATAAAAGACCCCATAGAAAGTTGCTCCCCTCAAAAAGTACAAAATGTGCTACACAGCAGTGGAAAAAGTACCTAATGACTAACATCTTTTCACGGTAACCTTGAAGCCCACAGCAGGCCAGCACTGCCGGGGCAGCTGGGAAGGCGCTGCGGATCGGCACGCCGTCCAGGGCCTCAAACGCAACCGCACCTTTCGTTTCCATTTTCAGTCCCCAAACACGGTTCTCGCGGCGGGAGCCGACCCCTCCGGTCCGAACTGCCGCAAAAACCGACGGTTCTGCTGCTGCGGTGGATTAAAAGCAGACTTATTAGGTGCGCATTAGAAGCTACGAGCCAAACCGGGTTTAGGAGTCGTACCGCGCGTGCAGGTACACTGTTACCGCATTAATACGCAACCAGACATATCGTGGGGGGTCACGCCTGCCATCGGCCTCTTTCCACTCCCAACACCATGGTGCCCAAATCGATACATTTGACCCTTATTGAGAACTTCCTAAAAACGCCAGAGTTATAGACAACTGGCTGATCACAGTTGAGCACCTGGTGAAGATCTTGAGCTGTTATATACAGTCTAACTTCTTCACCTAACAGCTTACAACTCCCTTGTTTTTTGGCGTCACCTGATGACTGTCAACACGCAGCAGGTAACAGATTTTTTTCGTACTTCGTACGCTGCAGATAAATGCTTTCAGACGTTCCACCATCTCCGTTCTCTTCGAAATTAAAAAAAAAAAAAAAAGAAGAAACGATGCTCCGTCAGTCGGGCGACAACGTGAAAACAACCTCTCTGCTGCTGACGGTGAAACGCTAAACTTCACATCATCGCTAAATATTATCGGTGGGAACACATCCGACAAGGTGGCAGCACAACCTCGAACCCTAACATGTCTCTGGTTACGTACGAACAAGGAACCGAAATAAAACTAGAAGCTTCTAACAGGCACCTAATTGCCTCATGCAAGTCGTTCCAAAATAGCGGCGCTTTTAGTTTTACTTTTCCCTTGAAAATGCTGTTGTGTACGAGTAAGAGGTTTAGAATCAACATGATTAATTTTTAAATAGAGAAACCACAAGTCTAATTAAATATAAAAACTGAATTTAAAATATATTAAAAAAGTATTAACAAAAAAAAAAAAACCCTGCCCTACTCCAGCCCAGAGCTCCCCCCCCCTCCCCCCAGTTTGAGGACATTCCTAAACACCCTCCTCTCTGTGGAGAGGAAGGCGACATGGAGGCTTTGCAGTCGTGGGTGCGAGGCATTAAAGTTTCAAGGTCAGCAGGGGGTGTGGAAGGCTGGTAGAGATACAGTGGTCAGTTGAGGCACGTGCGGCAGACCCCCTTTGCCCGACCTCCCCGTTGAGGACCAGTGCGTTGAGTTGAGTTAAGGAGAGGCGGGCCAGAGGGATGCCCTCCTTGGCTGGCCTTGGGCTTCAGTAGTGGCAATTTTAGCAGTAGTAGTGTCGTAGCGGTCGTCGGCGAGGATGGAAAGCTGCTCGACTCCTGGGTCCCTCAGGAGCAGCGAAGCGAGGCTCAGTCTGCAACGTGAAAGAGGGCGAACGTCGGACACAGACACTCGCAACCAGAGGCCCGACAAGTGACTACTGGTACCGGCTGCCTTTGCGGTTTATCCGAAACTCACCTCCATTGCTCATCACCCCACTGGCCACCTTGACTTTCAGGTTGTTTTCCAGGTACGACCTGCGAAAGAAACGGCGTCGTCAGAGGAAGACGAAACGCACCTGACCTGCACGCTTGTCAAAAATACTCACGTCTGCTCTCCTTCAAGCGACTTCTGGATTTCCTTCAGCACCTCTGCGAGACAGGAGCAAGGAGAATACGGTGAGAAAAACTACGCTGAGGAATAGCTGAAAATCACAGCACATCACTTCCTACACTCTGTAATTGTAACTGATGAATATCAAAGCTGTGAATAAGGCGAGACGCTTCAGCCTCCAAGATTCCTCCGCTTCCTGCTGATACACCTGACAGTCCAACACTACTGGCCCTCAACGAAAATGTATCTTCGTTCAAACTGTGCACCGACGCCCATTTAGTTGGTCAGCTTGAATAACCTCACAAGTCAACTAACAACCTGCCAATGCAAATACAGCATCAAGCCATAAAATGGGGGGGGGGGGGGGAGACACACACACAAAGACAACGTCAAAGTCCACGTTACTTCTATTTGTGGCCCACCTTCTTGGGGGAAGTTCTAACTTCCTAGATAAGAGTTGCTTAATGCTGTGAGACTGCATGTTGTCATTCATGATGAATCACTCAGGTGGCTCAAGCAGTAGATAAAAGTCTGGTTATTATTAAGTGTGAGTTGACAAAAGCGCAAACCGGTGGACTGGTCCTTAGTTGTGACACATGCAGGGCAGCGGTTACTGCGTTGGCCAGCCAATGTACTCACGCTCATCATTCAGCAAGGCATGCTCCATGACGCGCCTGCCAGAGCTCTCTGCAACACACAGACGGCCTCGTTGCACCAACACGCAGACAACACTGGTGATTACTGACCGTGCACGTTGCCAGAAACTCCGCTGCTGCTCGATCGTGTTAAATTTGCGAGTACATTTTACGCACGTGGCTCTCCTCACACAGCAAACCCGCGTCATGCTTCACACACTGACAACAGGCTCAAGGAACAGTTGTCCCAGGGCCGCACATGCCTCTTTCAGACATCCTTCCCATTGGACAGGGGGGTAACAGACCAGATTTAAACACTTGTTTTTACACATTTAAAAAAAAAAAAAAAAAAACTTGAATGACAATAATGACTAATTTGGGTGAAACCTGAATTTTTTTTTACAGAGAGTACAAAGGGGTTTCTTCAAAGCAGACAAAACACTGGGTCTTACCAGGCTCTTCGCTTCTACCTCTGCAATGAAAACAGGAAAAAAAAAAGTGTGACAACAGTACAACAACAGCAGCAGCAGCAGAAGCAGAGAGGACAGGAGAGGGGGTGCAGACAGAGAAGAGACGCTACGTCAACGGGCGGGCGACGGTTACCTGTATGCTGTGGCGGCGCCATCAGGCTGTGTCCTCGACTGGTGGGGTTTGGCTGAGGAGGCGGAGGGCTGGCAAGGTGCTTCAACCAGACACTTGGGCTCCACCACCCAGCGGGCAGAGAGAGAGAACCGCTCAAACTCAGAGGGGGAGATCAAGTAGAACCCTGCAGGAGAGACAGTGCTACACAGATGAATCAGTGGACGTGGACTGTATTCAATGGTACATTTTAACAAACTAGCTGCTTTACAGCACAATTTCCATGGGAAACCCAAAGATTCAAAATAATACGGGGAACAAACATAAGTAAGAAAAAGTACAAATGAAGAACAGTAGGGGGAAAAAAAAGCGAAACTGTTTATGGGACACAACAGCATCAAGCAACAATGTGCAGGTGACGCAGGACTATAATCCCACAACGCTGAGCATCTGTGCAGTGCAGGGTTGTGATGTTGCACTACCTTGGCCGTGCTTGGTGAAGACACAGGAAGCGATGCCACTGATGTCCTCCCGGCGGATGCATGGGTAGTGCACCTGCATCTTGATGTGAGGCAGCGAGAGAACGTGCAGATCCCCCAAGTTTGTCAGCACCACCAGGCCGCTCTCGCCGTAGTCCTCCGTGCGGCTGCTGGCAAACCAGGCCACGCCCACTCGGCGTACGCGCGAACCCTCCACTGCCGTCAGCTTCAGCTTCATCTTGGAGCTCACCTTGGGCAGCGTGAAAACCTGTATCAAAACAGAACATTGACAGTTACCAAGTCCTTTGTGATGCTTCTGCCTTCAGGGTAGAACACTGGTTGGATTCCTTTTTCCTGCCCTTGAAGAGGGTAACTTACCCAGATTGCTCCAGTAAAATTCAGCCGGCTGTCTAAATGTGTAAATAACCGACAGCAGCTAAGTACACAAATCTAACACCGCATGCCACTTTGGAGAAAAGCGTCAGCTAAATAAACAAATGTAATGTAAATATAGTACAGCAGAAGCCGGGAGTGGGGAATGAACCCGCAACCGTCAGGCTACGTAACCAATTCCTTATCCGCTACACTACCTTTTACTTTAGTTCTATCTAAATATCAACACCAACATATATACACAATATCAGGTACTGAACTTTTGACTAACCAACCACCTTTTCACAGCCACCTGAAACGTACTTGTGCCAAAGCATTTAATAAATGACCTACAAATATATATAATATAATATAATATAATATATATATATATATATATATATATATATATATATATTTTCTTTTTCTGCACCATGGGGGCTACATGGACCTTTGACCTAGTAGGCTTGGAGGGGGGTGGGTCTGGGACGCCAGGCCTTACTGCTGAGCCGTCCGGAGGTGTCGTGGGCCTAAGTCAGCGAAACACCGATGACGGATGGTGCCTACCTGATGACCCCGGTGAAGAGCTCACAAGCTGGCGTGTTAGGGTGTATAGTGTGTTAGGGTTGGAGGGGAGTAGGTGGGTAGGTTGTTAGATGGGTTGGGTAGGGTAGGGCTCTATGCTTCATCCCAAGTGGGTAAGCGCAGGATATCTGTCAACTTATCCTGTATATTCGTAATTATACATTTTCTTTTTCTGCACTACATGCAATTTTGTCAGACAGCTAATAGTTACACATCTAACCAGTTTATTCAGTTGGACGTTTAAAAATAGTTTGTACTATGCACCTCCCTCATGGATTCAACATCTAATTTGCTGTGGGTAACTGGACCTTTGGACTGCCCACAGAGAGGAAAACAACAGGAACAGGTCTAGCGGGAAGCCATCAGCTCACCTTGAACTGCTCCTCAGAGATGACCAGCAGGTGGTGAGAGGCCTGCATGTCTGGGCTACGGGCCAGGTCGTGGGCCACCTCCAAGGGCTCCGGAAGGGGGGCGCCACGCCCATCCAGGATCACCAGGCCTACCACTGGGGCACGGTGCATCAACTGGATCTCTTTGGCTGGAAAAGGAAGAAGGAAGTGAGAATTACAGAAAAATTCGCAAACAAGTTAACTGACTCATTTGAGACTTTCTCAGTTAAATGTGTAGTCTGTTGTGCTCACTGTCTTTTATGCTTTTGGCATCTTTAGGAAGTAATAGTAGAAGTTTCTATGATTATTAGTACTTATTTTTGTCACATGCACATTTTGGTAGTCTATTTCCCAGATGCAAAGCAAATGACAAACATTTCTTCTTCATTTTTACACAGTAACTGGAACACAGAGTGAAAAATGCTGTTTTTCCATTAACGTCACAAAAACAGGCCCCAGCATCATACACACGAAGTTTTTGGGAGACCACTTAGTGCATTACACTGCGGCTTTACGTCACGAGACGAGAACTACACTGTGCACACGAGCTCACCAGGGAGGGCTGTGACAGGCTCCTCGGTTCGCCGCTCAGTGGGGGGCACACGGAGGGTATAGGCAAATACGGAGCCGCCGTTGGTGCCTGCCCACAGCGACGGGGCGCTGTGAGTGCCTTGTGTGGGAGGGATTAAGAAGAAATGGAGCATCACATAACAAAATAAAACACAAAGGCTTTTTTATTCAGTGTTCATGCCTCATATGACCTGTCATTGTCAGCACTTTGTTTAATCTGTTTAAGGTTCATTCTTTTATTTCTTACTTCTGTTTTTATTTCTTTCCAATAAACGGGATATTTAACCGCATGGCTATAATGACTTGTTGTATATAAAACTGGACTTAAGCATATAAGACATGCAGCCTGTTATGAAAAACCATTTAGTGCTTGTATTAAAACTGCAACATCTCTGGCATGCTGCATAAATTCAATTTAAAAACACATCAAAAAGGTAATCAAACACATGAGGAGATATTTGTCAGTCTGCTACACAATTACATGAAATCAAGGTTACATACAAATACTTTTGCATAACCACTAAAATCACTTGCCATTATAGACCAGAAACTAGTGCATTACTGTTAACCTGCCATTAGGTGGCGTTAAAGACACCACATGTGTACGAAAGAATTTTTAATAACGTGCCATAAGACTTTGGGGTCAGGTGCCAATAAATATTGCAATATTTAAAAAAAAATGTCTCAGAGGTAATGCTGGAGCACAGAAGTATATTAATTTTTCTGCTTTTATTACACACTTCTATTCTTTGAAAGTTCTCTTAAAGCAGCAGGTTCGGAGCGCGTCACAGACAGGAGGTACTGCATGCATCACGCGAAGGAGAACTTTGCCCAAAAAAAAAAAAAGATATCTTTACAAGAAGAGCACTCACTATCACTGAGGAAGGAGTCTGCAAAATAGAGCGTGCGGACGAGACCGGTGAAGGAGTCATCGGAGGAACGCGCTTCGATCTTCCTCTGAACCGGGGCCAACTCCATATCCTGAAGAGCCTCCGCCTCCATTCGAGCGTTTATCTCCTGGAGCTGGGAAGAGAGTGAAGCAGGAGGGTTCAAGAGCTGCTCAGCTTGCGGACTGCGAGGGATTTCAAAATACTTGAAATATAGCACTGCAAAAGGAATGCGTGGAAGTGCCCTCAGCCTGATGGCAGCGCATGGGGAACGGAGCACGTTTGCAGGGGGATTCTCTCCCTCTACCTTGGCAGCGTTGTTGGTGTGCTGCTTGCGCATGGAAACTCGGCTGCGGCGGATGCGACGGAAAGACTGGCGCAGTGACTTCTTGATGGACTTGACGCGGGAGAGAGGACCTTCCATGGCCAGCTGGTCACTGGGGTTCAGTGTGCACCTGGCAGAAGGTAGACACCTACAATTATAACACCCATGCCACCACACGCAAAACACCAATCTAACACTATTACATTAGTACTGGATTTAATCGGTAAAAATACCCGGGGAACGAAACCCAAAACACGAACTTCACTGTGTGTAACACAGAGACTTAATTTGACAAAGAATGGTTATTTTCTGTTAGGATAGAAAGGGCAGCAAGATTGAGGTCATCGACACGTGGGTAAAACAACTTCACGTGAAGAAACGGACCAACAACAGACAGTATTCTATGAGTGGCTTCACAGTATGATGTTTCCAGGTTGTTTTAGTTCAATGTTAATTGAACAAACAAAATTCACACAAAAAAGTATGGACGTTCAAGGCAAGCAGAATTGACATACCAAAAAAAAAAAAAAAAAAAAAATTGCACTGGCCAGAAGGAGCACCTTAACTATCATCTTATCAGTCCAAGTCCTCACCTGACCAGGACTGTGTTCTTTTGCTGGTAATCATAGAGCCCGAAGCCATGGCTGGTCCCAAAGGCCACCAGCTTCCATTCTGAGTGCAGGGTAAGGGCTGTGACCACAGCGGGTGGCTGGCACTGTACCAGGGCAAAGGGTTGGAACCCTGGTGGGAAGTTGACGGGTTCCTCCCGTTCCTCTAGCCGTGCGTGGCCCTTCCAGCGGAAACCCTCCTGACCCTGCAGTAGGTCCACCAGGGTTCCCTCCACACTCTGCTCCAGTGACTCGTCGTTCAGCTCTAATATGAGGATCTGTAGTAGAAAAAAAAACACAGCAGTAACACATGGGACATGAAGAGCCAGTGACCTTATCGCAGAGAAATAATTTGTATCAAATACTAGCAAAACAAGTAAAACACCATTTTGTAAACTAAAAGACAAAAAAAAAAGAAAAAAAAAAAAAAAGTGATTTTGTCAGGAAGCATTTCCCCAAGGTTGCATGATGTCATGCACACACCTGACCCGCGGTGCCTGCGACAGCCAGGTATCCACTGTATTTGCACAGGTGTATCTTCTGGATGCCCAGCCTGGGGTCATCGCTGTAGGGGTCAAAGCAGCCCACCTGGAGAAGCATAGCACATTTTCCAAATAGCTAACACTGATCAAACACTGGACAGAGGACAAATACACCGCAGTGAAAGGGATCAAAAATAACGGTTACAGACCGTCTAAAGTAACACAATAAATCAGCCCAAAAATGTGCAGTTTTCAAAATTTGTGAACATCCAAACAATTATTTCCTGTAAAGGTGGTTTTTTGGAACTAAAAGTGAAGAGAACAAAACAGGGTGGCCAGTGTTACATTTGCATCCCCTGTGGGTACAATCGTGTGTCTGCATGTCATCATCTGCTTACTTTGCGGAAGGGTGGCCACTCTCCCTCCAGACCCTGATTCATGTTGTCGTTGGGGTCTGCGTCCGTCTGAAACACGCTAGCAGTGCTCAGCTTGTATATGGGGTAGAGACACACCCCTGACGCATCCCAGAACCGCACGGTACCATCTTCGTGCCTGTATGGGGAAAGTGATTCACACCAACATGAGTTATGCATAGCAATTTAATTAAAAAAAAAAAAAAAAAAGTCATACTGAGTTGTTAAGAGGTGCGCGCACACAGTGAGAGCGAAAGAGCGATCACACACCCTGTGAGCAGCAGGTCCCTCTGGGGGGGGTCAGGGGAGAGGTTCTTTCCTCCGTTCAATGGCCACGGCTGCAGATGACAAAGCGTTCACTGTTCTGTCCTTTCATATCGTCAACATGTAAAGAAACTAACTGGTGTCTCAAGGATTAACAGGGTAAAAGGTATAGAGACTAAAGGACTGTTCAATGTCCACCTTGGTATTGTGATGAACTTGTCCAGGTATGCAAGACAAAAAAAATAAAAAAAAAAAAAGATGTGCATAGGAGCTTAAATGATGCCCAAAGTACAATATAAAAACTATGGGATTCCCAAGGTTGAATTCCACATACGTGCAAAAGATGGANAAAAAAAAAAAAAAGATGTGCATAGGAGCTTAAATGATGCTCAAAGTACAATATAAAAACTATGGGATTCCCAAGGTTGAATTCCACATACGTGCAAAAGATGGAAGATGTTTGTGTGAATATCCGATCAAAGTTCGCCAAATGCACCTGCCGGCCCGTAACACACATGCACACTTGAAAGTACCTTGCGAGAGTAGTGTGTATTCTGTAGCCTCCCTGCAGCCTGCAGTCGCTCCCACAACTTGAGGGGGATACCAGAGACGTGGTGCGAGCATGTGATGGCTGAGCAGTGCAGAGGAACCAAGTAGGGTGACTGGATGATGGGCCAGCCTTCTGACTGCAGGTCCACAGCCACCAGCTCCTCTTCTACCAGGACCACCAAAGCACTTGGGTTTCCTGTGAAGAACAAACAGGATTTTCAAAGGACGCCCGTCAGTCCCGAGACCCTAAACGTATAAACGTGCATAGCGGATGTGCACGTATTCTGATACTCAAGCGTGTGCAGCCCACAAACTAGAAATCTATATTTGAGTTTACACCACAGTGAACTCGCCAGTAACCAGATGAGGAGCAGATGGACAATATGTTGTTAAACATTTTAGTATCAATCATATCCCGAGTGCTTGCAATTAAACAATTAGGGAGAGGCTGTTTTTAACAATTCATCACACCATTTAATAAATTGCTGTTGGACTCAATACTGGCAACAGCAGGGAGGAGCTTGGCAACCAACTGTATGCATGCATGTAACAGCAGGCACCACGGCGGTTAAGAAAATTCTGAAATGTGGCAAGAAAAGTTTGCGGGACTTTTCCTGGTTTTGCCACCGTAACCAGAAGTGCTGAATTCTAGATATTCAGGAGTACAATCATTGCGGGAAAATCATATACTCCCCATTCACTTTGGAAACAAGTGTCTAAAACAGAAATTAATACATTTTAGAGATCTGCCAAACAGAGCAAACTGATGAGTTAACTGGTTGACCCCCTGAGGGACAACATGCTGTACTAGCACACTTTAAATTCAGGTTTTTCCCTTATTTATAAATACCAAATTAATTCCCTGGGTCAATTTTCATAAATATCGCCTTTGTGAAAAGTAGGAGAAGGCAAAGCCAAGCAGAAAAATTTAATGAGCAAATAAGAAAAGTCACATGATACTGTCACCTCCTCTCAGCATAACATTAGTGCTCATAAACCCATAAACACTGATTATTCTCATTTCACTCCAGTTCTGGCTTTTGGCCACCATGGCAGACAATGCAGGTGTATCAAGTCAGACTTCCTGATCACCCCTCTGTTTAGACTAACAGCAAAGCTATTTAGATGAATTGAAGCCACAAACTACTGCCAAATATATTACTGCCTCTAAAGCAGATGCTGGCTTCTTTACTACATATATAAAACGGGGGGGGGGCACTTCTGAAAGACCTTCAGACTTTTTCATCTGTTAAAGTTTCTCTACCACAGTGATATTCTTTTTATATCAGCAATATAGTAAATAAAACTAAACACAAACACTGAGCTTTATAAAAAGGTAAGAGAGAGATATTCTCAATGCTAAACTGCTGTATGCAACAGAAGTCCCTCCGTCCATTATCACTGGAAACACCCTGGACAGAAGACTAGTCCAATGCAGGGAAATCTCTCTGTCATGCACACACACGGCAATTTAGGGCCACAGTGCAGCAGAAACACGTCTTTGAACTATGGGAGAAAAGCAGAGGAGGACTTCTAGGGTTTAAAGCAGCAACCTTTAGGTTATGAGTCTGGCTTAAAATCACTGTTACCTGCTGTTGCGGCTATTTATTTGCACAGGGTTTCTTCTTCCTTATACAATGCGGGATATCACATGGCAGCCACCACACCCCATCGCCCTGCGCCCTCACCGTTCTGCCGTTCCCCTTCTCTGATGACAAAGAAGTCAATGATGCGGGAAGTAAAGTCCAGTGCCACGTGAGTCTTGCTGTTGATGACAGATATGCAGTGGCGGTCTCCATAGCTGGCACGTGGCATCCCACCACTGAAGATTAGAAATGGTGGCCTGTGTAGGTGAGGGAAGGTTGTTGTTACCAGCTCATCTGGTTTAAATGCACCTCATACATGAGTCACACGCAAAACTGTAGGCTCAGAAGGTCAGCGCATAAGAAAGCACATTTAAAATAAAGAAAGATCGAGAAGCAGTGGTAGTAGTGGAGGAACACTAGGACTGGGGAAGCAGAAACAGGAAATACACAGGACAAGAAAGCGGAAAACATAACTAATGATCATGAGTAGCATGAGAAAAAGATAACAAAAAGAGGGAAAGAAAAGGCATATTTATCCTATTTACAAAACAGAGCTCCAAAACCTTTGAGAGATGCTTACACATCCGCTGACTCCAAGATCCTGTTCATATAACCTCAGTAAAGATGTTAAACTGAGCGGCACACTCACCCTTCAGTCACAGGAAGCTGGATGATTTTAGTGATGGCTTTGCACGGGAAGTTGCCTAATAAAAATAAAGGAGACACACATGTAAAATAAGGGAACGAATTCAGTCTCATCACCTCAACATCTCGCACCAACAGGACCCTCACCGTAGGGGATCTCCTTTTCGGGCTCACTCTGGGCGTCGTCTTCGCCCATTGTCCACCGACAGTAGCTCCCATCGCTATGGGAGCTGAGGATATGTCCCCCGTCTGGCACCCACCACAGGCTCTCCAACTGCCGCAGCAACACAGTCAGCACGTTAAACATTACATGGAGTTGTGCCACTGTAGTTGTTTATTTATTTATTCATTCATTCATTCATTTAGGTGATAGTTTTCTCTAAAGAAACTTACAGGTTTGCATACTAAAATGCCAGATTTGCACAGATGGGTAATTATTAAAGAATTAACTCAGGGTTAAGTACCTTGGCCAAGTTTACTACTTGGAAGTCGGATTTAAACATGGGCCTTTCCACTGAGACAGCGCTTACCTCTATACTACACACTGCCTCTACATCTTTACAACCATCATCTCCAACTTTAAACTACACCATGAGCATAAAAAGAAATAAATGCATTAAAGCAAAACAAGGCTTCCAGTTCATATTCGAACATTCAACTCATTTGGACACATTTGAGTAGTTTGTACTTCCCCGCCTTGGTCTCAGTCACTCGCACAGGTGTAAGTTTTCCAGCTTTCTTTAAACCGCTGACAATCTCAATACCGGCAGAAAAGGTTAAATTAGTTAAATAGCGTAATAATTAGCTCAAAACTGTGCTCGAGCACTCAGATTCAAAATCCACATCCACAGAAGTCCTCCGAGACCGGAGTTAAGGATACAGAACTGACAGAACACTATACAAAAACAAACACGCACAATGCACAACCACATACCAAAAACAAACCAACGTGGCAATATATTAAGAGTAAGGTATCCAGGGCTCACCTGTGAGCCCATGAACTGCTGGACCACATGCTTGCCATCCAGATCCCACAGGATCGCGAGACCACGGCCATACCCCACCAGCACCTGCCGGGGGTTCAAGGGGTTCTCCTGAAGGTCCTCCACACTCTCCAGATTCCTGCGCCCTTCTAGAGCTCTGGGAAGGACAAAAAATAGCAGGAGGAGTGAACAAATGGCAGGGAGCACTAGAAGTGGTGGAGACATAAACAGAAAGCCAGTATCAGTCAAGGAAGCACCAAAAGACAGTCACACACAATTTTCAGGCAGTTTGTCACTAAAGAGCCTAAAAAAAACACGCAGTAAAAATAACATCTTATCCACACTTCCCCCAGAAGGGCAATTTGAGTCTAATGGGAAGTGCTGTACAAAGATCACATTTTATCATGAGTGCTATTATTACCACTATGAGTAGTAGATGCTTCTGTGCACAAAGATTTATAAAGCATGGAATTGGTACTAGGACACGATAAGCATCTTCTCAGAGGTCTTCTCATGTTCTCAAAAAAAAAAAAAAAACCCCACTATTATTACCTTACCTGCCTTATACAGAAACACATTTATTTTGAATAACTTACATTGCATCCCACGCTATTTAACAACAGACAAATGGATTATCATCATTCATTAATTATTAATGCAGCTATTAGTTAAATCACCATCAACCTATACTGCTACATTAAATAATTTATGTTATTTAAACACCAGAGGAATGCTATTTGACTGATACTGGTCATTCCAATATTCCTTTAACAGTGAAAGATGAACTGAAATGCCAAATGCAGCAGTTAGTGGCCAAGCAGCCATAGTAACAATCAATTTCCGTCCTTTGCCCTCCATGCATGAAAGGAGAACATCTGGAGGGGGGGGGGGGGCACCTGCTTTGCACAGCCTCCAGACTGATGTTCTTGTCTTCTAGCTCCCGGAAGCCTGGAGCCTCCACCACGAACACGTGACCTCCCTCCGTGCCCAGCAGCAGGAGCTCGCCGGTTGAGTGCGCGAGCACAGCTGTCACCCGTGTTACACTTGGAGGGGCACTGCAGAAGGAGGAGGAGATTAATAATCATTCCTTCAGCGCTGGACAATTAGCATTTGTTTGTCTCCCCGCGTGGGAGAACAGCAACTACAAGCTGTAGAGCTGTTGAGGGGGAGGATGTCTTCTGTGTTGATGTATCAGCACCAGCAGATATCGCAGCACGTTTTAACATGTCCGTCCACGTGAACCCGTGGGTGTGTGTCTGGGTCACTCTTTAGTTCACTTAGACACTTTTCTTAAGCAACTTACATATCTTAACATTTAACTCAGTGAGAGTGAAGTAATTCCAAATTTAGCATCTTGTCAAGGTTACAACACCAGAATCCCTCCTGGGACTTGAGCACAGAATCTATTGGTCACAAATCTAGTCCCTGAAATGCTACGTAATCCTGGTGCACAGAATATTGTGTGGGGGTCGGTAACGATGCGGTCGCACTCCTGTGACCCACCCTGGCGGCCCAGTCAGCATAAAGCGCCCAATTTCCAGCAGCTCTGAGAAGCCTTGGTGCGCCTGAAGGGTCCACATGTGCAGGCTGTTGTCATCCAGCAAAGTCACCAGCTGGATCTGCATGCGTAAAAAATGGCAGGCAGGTGTTCAACTGTATCTTACTGGGGGGGCACACAGGTTGAGACCGGAACATTCTATTTTTTTTTTTTTTTTTTTTAAAAGATACATATTTTTATACTGAACACCAGCAATGATATATGCTTAGTGGCTGTATGTTGGTGGAATACTCACCTTTCCTGGAAGAAACAGCACTTTAGTGACAGCAGCATTCTCTTCGTGGAGACCCATGAACTCAACGCCTGGAGCTCCATAGCTAACCTCAGCATTAAGGAAAAGCCAATATACCAGAAAAAGGGTGTCTGCAGCACAGTAACAATGTTAGGCAGGGGAATCTTTCCTTTTTACTTCACAAATACACACAACATTATGGGTGCACTGGATTTGTTTTGAATGCCGTCAAGAAACAGATGGCTTCTCTGAAACTCTTAAGGTTCACTTTTGCCAGCAATCCATAATGGTGAACCTGTGACATGAATGTCCATGTGTGGCAAACATAGACAGCGAAAAAGAAAGCACAAAGACATCCAAACAAAGATCAAATGTAATGCAGGTCTGTTTATACACACCAGTGTCAGTCTTTTGTGTCTTTTCAATTACAAACAATTTACACAGGTGTAGAAAGTTTTTTTTTCCCCCCTCCATATCTAAAAGGCAATAACTCTGTGTTACAGGTACAAATATTCAGACAGGTTCCACTACATTTTGACTAACCAACACTGTGAAAAGCCCTCAAGCCAACTTCCCAGTGACAAAAAGTGGAACTGCACTGCACCATGGGAAAATGTAAACGTGCATGCAGCAGACATCCATGTTTACTAAGTGATGTTAAAAAGTGCTATGAGTCAAATAGGTGTTTCCACACAAACTGGCAAAATAGACTTGCGTGGAAGACAAGGAAGAAGAAGAAGGAAAAAAAAAAACTTCCACACCAATGTCCACCTGCACACAGACAGACAAAGCTCTCAATAGCAAGGCAGCCCCACGAGGCAGGTGAGGAGGGGAGGATACAGCTTGATGGCACCTGACCGGGTTCCAATGGCCAAGAGCTGCAGACTGGGGCTGTACCCCAGGGCACTGGGTTGGTGTGGGAAGCCATGCTCCACAGTCTGCCAACAGAGGAGAGATTTCAAAGCTGGTCAACATGCTGCTGTGAGGCAGGGAGGACTGCCAGCGTCAGCAGCAAAAGCAGAAGAGGAGGCACGGACTGTACCTTGTTGAACTGGTAGAGCTCCTGTTTGAGCTTATCCCTATGCGACTCCTGCCCGTGTCGCCGGAACCGCTTCATTCTGCCGCAACAAGTCTGCCCCCGCTGCGCCCTCACACTACACTTCCTGAAAGGGAAGGAAACAGAGCAGGAAAGGAGAGATATAACAGAAACTCCAGTCGCAAACAAAAAAACCATTGCAGATACGGCAAGGTCAGTAAAACGGTTACGTGGAGAATAAAATGAGATCGGTATACACATACAAATGGGAACATTTTTTAAAGTTATGACAAATTTACATTTTTTCAACCTGCTCTACATTGAAGGAGGAGAAAAGTAAAATACTTCACTAAAATTCTACAGCATCAGCCGCAATCAAAACTCTTAATCCACCCCCAACCACTTCTGTCCACTCTTAAGCGATAGCAGCGAGGTCAGAGGATGTGAACGGACTGACTGAGTCTATTGTTCTGCCCCATATGGGTGAGCTGAGCTGGGTTGAGTAACCCCCCCCCACACCCCCACCGCCTTCCTCCTCCTGTACAAACAGCAGCTGAGAATAACACCTGTCGGAAGGAAGTCCCTTAGAAACCACTGGATCAATATACGAGGCACGTGAAAGGGAACCATCTGCGTCATGCCATACAGTCACATTCATGCACAAAACCGGGCGGTCATCTCAGAGGCACAGGACCGAGAGTCATCATAAAACGTAATTCAAGACATTTCTGGAGGGGGGGGGGGGGTTGACTTTAAGACTTTTTCCCCTCCATGCAAAAGGTGAGCATCCACTAATGCAAAAACTACCAAGCAGCAGCCTGCCTTAGACAGAGTAGACAATGGAAACAACAGCTCAGTTCCCCAAATAAGGAAAAATATCCTATTCATCTTCTTTTGCCTATGACTGAGTATATTATTGTTTAGATTAAACGTTCACTTGTCTCCAAACAACATTTCTAGCTGTGACAATATGTACTTCGGTAATTAGAGAACACAGACTGAATGCTACATTGTAATCTCTATATTTACAAGACCGAAAACTGTTTGTTTCTTCTTTATGCATGACACAGACTTGAAATTTGGCACACAGGTACTTCGCACCCCGAGTGAGGTTTCTGTGCAACTCCAAAAAGACTACTTATGATTCAGAAAATTTTAAATTCGGTCTCTAACAAGGCATGGAGAAGCGGGGGTAGTGACATCACATGCAGAGCGTACATACAAAATGCTGATAACTCTCTCACCCCCCACGCACGCACACACACACACACACCCTGCAACACATGCTGACGTAGGAGACAGATGGATTTTCTTGCAGGAAGATGGCCAAAGTTACAAGCATCAACTGTCAAAATGTTAAAGCTATGCCTAAAACCCAACTGAGAAGTTTGATCACGTGGTCAGCAGCTGGTATAGATTCCGCCATGAGCCGTGCCAAAGTGACGCATGTTATAACAACTCGCTGCTTATTCTCAATTCTACCACATAAAAAAATGTTAAACTCTTAAGCAACGGCATTATGACGGGCGGAACAACTCCACGTGACTGTCAGCTATAATAAAAACCTCAAGCTGATGTTTAAACATGTTTCAAGGAGCCTTCGTTTCTGAAAGTCAGTCTGATGTATATTTGACAAGGATGTCATCATTATTACATAATTCTCATGCCATAGAGCAGTTAGACATTAATTTCAGGAGAAATAGTGTAAAACCATTCTCAGTGTTCAAAGTAAGCCAAATATGATTCCTATGGATAGGAATGTCACCCAAAGGTGCTGCGAGAGTTGCACAACAAAGAGACTAGAGGAAGGTGTGAAACTGACAAATCACCAAGTGGGCTGAAAAATCAAAATATAGCTGCACTGGAAGAAAAAGCTCACTGTGCTTAAATTCACCATCAAATCTAAACAGGTATAATTCCTACACACATTGTGATGAGAAGGGTTGTACAGGTTACTGCCACTACTTTCACACAGAAATGTTTAGAGATTATCCGTACACGTCGACTATGAGGCAGGTACGAGGAAACGGTCCTTGCGAGTTAAATCCATAGGAAGTTATTGTGAGACAGTTTCAGAATGTCATCTGCAGGCCCAAATCCAGCTAAAGACACATAGATTGTATAGCAAAAAACAAACACTGACAACCAATCTCCCGTTTTCCAGACGTCAATTTCAAGGATTTCAGATTTTACGGAAAGTCGCCGTAATATTCGATCCATCCGCTATCAGTAACCACTTTATCTTGGTCAGGGTCACACCGAGTCGCAGAAATCACCCAGAAAAAAATGTTAAATATTGAAAAGGGCTATTTGTCCCTGTAATTTAAGTGAAGACAACTTCATTAATGCATAAAATAAGACGGTGCAGCGCCAGCCAGTCCCCTTGTAGTTCAGATTGAGCCGTGTCACCGAGTGTGCGCTTTTCACCACGTCCTGTGAAGAATTCACTCCACTCGATAAGTATGAATGTTTCACTTACAGTAGTGACTTCATTGCATTAGACACATTATATGTTCTTTACACATCGCATGTTATAAGAGTGCAGGATACAGCACCAGAATAAATTATTATGCTTAAATCAAAGCTTTTCATTTCCTGGACTTTCATCATATGACAGCTCCTCTCCTACAATGAGAAGGAAATTGAGGATAGACTAACACAGGAATGGCTGTTTGTTTGTTTATCCTTGGGTATAGCGCAGTGTGAGAATTGACTGTCTCAGCTATCAGTCTGGCGTGACTCACCATGCTTTGGAACAGGCTTACCCAATACAGTGTTCCGTGAGTCGATATGCACATACTTCTGTTATGACGCTGAGTGTTGCTAGAACTCACTGCAGTCACAGGGTAAACTAATACTCATACCTCTTTCTCAACTACTTAGGTTATACTGCTTCTATGGAATCACACCCCCTGTACAGTGAAACTACTCTTTTTCCTCCTTACAAAGGCAGAAGAAAGAGAAGTGTTCCACAGAAACCGTTCGCAAATCAAACTACCGTAACTCCAACATGTAATTCCCATTAGTTTCAATGCTGTGTTTGTGTGTTCTTGAGCACCAAAAGTGACACCCATGTGTGGCGTAAAACAACACTACATACCATAATAATTAACATTAGTCATAATAACAAGGCATTTTCCCATCCCTGTATGGTTGTCTACCTGTACTCCTTCAACTCTTTCAAAACCTCTGCATACTGTACGGTCAGCAGAGCATGGGTTTACAGCCAAAAGTGTTTGAGATGTATTGGTAGCTTTAAACTGCCTGTTGTGTGTGTGTGTGTAAGTAGTTCTGCTGTACAGATGAGTGAATGATCACACAAAGTTGTAGTGTAAGTCACATTGTATGAAGGTACCAGCTAAATACTATGCAGCAGCCATTGTACATCACTTTGGAGAAAAATCTGCTAAATGCACAAATGTAAAATTATACTTGCACTCACACAAAATTTAGTAAAATGCAATACTAAAATATATATTCATAAGCATGTTTAACAGCTTCTAAGCAAAAGTTACCGTTATCACCAACATACAGGGAATAAACATAAATTGCACCCCATATACAAGTCCCCCCAAACATCTTCTCATGTTCACGAGTTTCTTCTCAAAGACACGTTTCAGGTTAAGCATGCACACGTGTTACATTACTTTCTTTTATAAACGTGTGAATGACTGTACGGAGCTCAGTACAGCGCTTTGTAAGTCACCTTGGACAGATGTGTTGTTTAATACTGATCATTCATTTGCATCGGAAAAAGGGGTCTGCTAAACGAATGAACGTAAACGTCTCACGCGGCCTCTAAGTCAAGGTTAGGTGTATAAAATGAATCTCCTTGCAAAGTCAAATTCTCGTAACTTGATTAGGTTGTATCTTGTGGGGTGACTGTACAGCTGAGATTGACAAAGCAATCCATGTTCCTGATACAAAACATCTTGACATTATAACACTGACGGATAAATCAAACAATATTTTAAAAAATTAAAAATAAATTTAAAAAAAAAATCACCAAATCCCCCCCAAAAATATAATGATTAACTAATTTCATGCATATGATGTCAAAATCATATCAGCCAAAAACTGCTTAATTTTATTGTTGTCAGGATGACGCCAACATTCGACCGATAACTAACGTGTGATGACGCAGTCATCGGGTTTTGGAAGAGCAGAACGTTTAGATGACGTTTAGAAAAGAGAAACGGAATTTCACGTGACATGGCAGCGAAAAACATGCCTTAACCATTCTCTATTTCAGGATCAGGTAGCCAAACATGGTTCGACAGGTAGTGTTTATTTTAATGATTGTGCATCATCTGCAAAACTGAAACGTTACCCAAGTAAACATTACATTTGTCTGCAATTCGTATTTAGGCACATCTTGTCCCATTTCCTCTCTATTTAATAAATTTGTGCGTTGACAAACACACAGAAATTTTTTAACACTGGCACAAATTTCACATCCTGCATCTCTAGTGATAATAAGGAGAGCAAACCAAGTGGACAAAGTAAAAAAAAAAAAAAAAAAAAAAAAAAAAAAANTGCGGGCAAAAAGGTTCAGCTGGTACCTGATAAGGAAAAAAAAAAAAAAAAAAAAAAAAAAAAGTTACTAAAATCAAATTGATCCACAAACGCAGCAAGGAATGTTAGTCATCACAACAAAACTTAACCAAAAACAAGTGGGGGGAGTGGACTGCTGCAAATGGTAGTGTATTAGGCAACGCTTATTTTTATTCATTTTTAAATTTTATTCTTTTAGTTATTGGAAATATTTTTACATGATCAAGGTGAGATTCCGTGGCATCCGTGAATTCCCAGGGAAATACATAGATTGAGAAAGTTTCAGTACCACAGATTTGCACTACGGTTTAAAGCGTTTCTCGCTGCAACTTTCTGACCTGCCTGCTTTCAGTAGCTGATCCCTCCGCTCGCTCCTTCCTGTATTCCCTGCTCGTTGTTTGTCTGCTGTCTCTTGGTGGTCCTCTTTCATAAGCGGCACACGAACAGGGCTTGAGAGAGACGAGCTGTCAAGAGACATCAGAAATGAGCCGCTGCTTATGCCCTTGATGATAAATCAAATTCAATTACACTGGAAACACTGTTTCAACGTAGTCATCTCCTTGGACTGTTAAGACAGGTAGCCAAAGTTTGCAGAAACACGTACGCTACGTCCAAATATTACCCGATACTTAAACTCAACAGCAATGCAGGAAAAGTTGAGAAAGCATGCCGCATTTCTCCCCCGTGCTATAAAACGTTGACAAACCTCCTGGGTATCGCACACTAAACAATTAATTTCGGTTGCACAGGATTACACCTCAAATAACAAGGTTCACCAACAATTTTACATAAACTGTGCAACAACCACCACCAAAGCTGCCTAACAAATTACTCCCAGACCTCCGGTGGAGTTCCTGCGTCTCACTGTAATTCTCTTTTCCTCCCCATCTTTCTTCCGAGGCAGGCCATTTGCCTTACGGTCAGGACTCCTACTCGCTACTGAGCGGTCATTTTGACAATTTTTATTACTACTCTATTTATCCACCACTTGTGTGTGCCCAAGGTGATTTAAAATGTCAGGTTTGTTCAACAAAAAGGAGCTCAGCAGCAGATAAACTGATCACTGCTGTTATTTTAGTGCTGTATAAAAGGGAATCATTAGTGACACAATATCCCATGTGCAGCTCAAATTCTAGGCACTTATTTAGTTATAGTTTAGCTTTCCCCCCCCCCCCCCCCCCCCCCC
>UFQX01000316.1:116546-204532 GCA_900497675.1 Arapaima gigas
GCTTTTCCCCCCCCCCCCCCCTCACAAAAGCAACACTGGTATGGTATTTACAACCATTTATTCTTTAGTAGAGGTGTGTACTTTTGTTAGATCCATTTCAGGCAAGTATCTTGCTCAAAGGCTATACAGCAAAAGGGGGTCCAATCCTGGGTCCTTGGAGTGGAAGGTGGTGGTTCTCACCACTATGTTACCTGCTGCTCCAGTTAATATATCAACGGTATTTTGAATATCTGTTCAGTTCAATCAACATGGTACATAAACCAAGTCAATCCAAAACCTTCTTGGGCTATAGAATTTTTCCCGAAAAATCCCATCTCACCAAAAACAATTTCATCTCAAGTGATGTAATAAATTTACTTCGTACACTATTTACAGCACTATGCCGTAAGCACTAGTTTCAAATGTCTTTGTTAACCGGTCATACTTATGTCAACTAAATTCATTCTGCCAATTCTGTTTTTTAAGCAAGTCTGTTCAAACAAAAAGCCAGGTGCACAAAACAAACTCTATACAAGGAATTCATTTTAACACAGTATCCATTATAACATTTCTTATTCCTGTAGTGGTGCGATGAATAAAAAGCTTCTTTCAAACTAGTCAGAAGACACAAACCAAACATGGCTACTGTAAATGAGTAACTTATTAATGACAGGGGCAAAACACACAACGTCCGTCACGTATTTGTCCTTCAACCTTAAAAAGAGAATGGAAAAGCGTAACTTTCTTAGTCATTCTGGAAATTTCTGCGTTTTCCAAAGCACTAAGAGACACTCAAGGTTCCAAAGGACCTTCAGAATAACAGGGTCAGTGTCAAATCAAAATGGAAATCAAAACTAAGGGGACACAGGTATTGCACCATTTCACTGATCTCATATGTCATTTACACAGAGGCAAAACTGCAGGAATCAATAGCTTTCTCCGCATTTCGGCACACTGTAGGTTGCACTACAAAATGCTTCTCATCTAGCATGGCACAGGAAGAAAATGTCAAGATCTCCTTCGCCTTCTTAACAGTCCATGTAATATTCATCAACGGACTATAGTTCTAAAGACCCAAGTGGGACCAAGAGCCTTTTACAAACCCTACAAACACAGGGCATCTTTTGACACAGGTCATGCAATCCAGCAATCGTTCAGTAAGATTCAAAAGCACAATAAACGAAACATGTAGCTTTAGGCCATGAACATCCTTCCTAACCAAATTACTTTGGACCTGTCAGTTATATCATCCGTTTCCACTACTTGGAAGACTTCTACATCATAACGTAAGAAACATCTACGTTTAACACTTGTACGTTTAGTTGCTTTTGTAAAAATGAAACGACTGAAACCAGACACCTTGCTGATGGGTGTCTTGTCCAGCAAACCATTCTGTGAAATTTGCGAAGCCAACCCATGTATTCTATGCAAACCTGAGATGCTATTCAACACATTCTTAACTGTTTATAATGTTAAAAAATGTTAATCAAATCTAACTGAGAAAAAAGGAACATAAACCTGGCAACAAAAAAAGCAAGGAGGGGGAAAAATGCCAGGACACATTTTGTACAACATCCTAAAAGGGTTTGGCATTTGAAATATTTCAGCTATGAGCCTAGGTTATCTATAGGGAATACAACAAAAACAAAGTTGTAAGGTTTTTGGAATAATAAAAGAGGTTGTGCCCCTGGAAAAGTACTGTATATAAGGAGTTAATCTCCCATTTTCACATACACACAAACAGAAAACCAGTCAGACCACTATACTGAAGACACCACTGTTAGAAAGTATGTGTTGCTGGCAAACTGAGTTTGTTATCATGAAAATATCTCAAACTCCTCTTTCACGCTCTGCCCTCATTCCCACCCAGTCTTTTTTATAATCCAAGAAAATTCAGCACAGGCCAGCCTGTTACTACTCATCTGAACTAACCTGCACGAAACACTGAGCTACTCCAAGTTTGTCACCATTGCATTTCATGGGGGGAGGGGGGCAAAAAAAACCCAGAATTATTCAGATACAACAGTGTTAACTCCAAATTGGCGTTGACTTCATAGTTCACACGAATTCCCCCTTAGGCTCGAAGGCTTTTGGAGACAAATCAGAACTAACCTGAGTTTTTTTCCCCCCTTTCTTTTTTAAAATCTTCCCGCAAAGCACAGAGAGAAATTAAGCGACTGGAGACCAGACACCTTCCTCCTGGGAAATGGACAACTCAAACCTGAATTGCAGCTGTGCTTTAATACCTCCCACCACGCTGAGATATTGCTAATGTGCTGGGTGTGGCCTACAGGATGTTAGTCCTCAAACTAAACCCTTCCTGCAATCTGAGCAGAAACAACAACAAAAAAAAAAACATTTTCAAAACTAATCCAATGCTGCTGAAAGCACGATCCACTTTAAAACATGTCCATAACCCCACGCTGGGGCACCAAGACACAGTTCTGCTTCCGCCTGCTTTTCCTCTCAAAAACTTGTTTCCCTTCTATTTATAAGAAATGTCTTTTTTTCCCCTGAATCACATTTATCATGACAAATTTACCACTTAATTCAGGGATTCCCATGAGCTTGCTGGAGAACAGAAGTGAGAACTTTGACACCTCAGATGTAACTATAATATTCTCCTGGATGTTTTATGATGAGAAGGCAGGTGAAGACCGGCGGCGGGGGACTGCTTTCAGGGGGGCAACAAAGCACCTGTAACAGGTGCATCCAGTCCAGCGGAAGACCCGCACCTGGACCAACTGGGTTAACTGGGCTAACAGTAGCCCGACCGGGGGGGGGGACGCCGCCCACTCCCCTCCCAGCTCCTTTCGCTTTTTAACTCACCTGCCCGGTTAACACACTTCCCGCCGTCAGGATTACGGAATTCCCACGCGGCGGAACCTCCTCAGCGCGAGACTAACGACCCCGCTCGCTTTGCTAAGCTAACTGCACGCCGACATGGCCGTCTGTTCGAGCGAACGCCGCTCGGTTTAACCACCCGAACACCACCCGGCCTCGCAGTTACAGCCTCCGACACCAGCTATTCCTGCACGGCAACTTTTCGGGCGCCACTAGAGCAGTTTTCTTCCAATAACTGGCCACCTAGCTAGGAGGCGGCAGTTAGCCGCCGGAGCTCCTCTTCTGCCATTCAACAAGGCACCGGCTAACGGGCGGCCCGCGACGCCAAACGGCCGCTTTTTGACACTCATCATCAAACTATTTAGAACAGCTGAAGTCGGCAAGACATCTTAAAAAGCCGTTTCAAGTGGGTGACTTAACCCCGCCGTGGACCGCGTTTCCTTCACATGGAGCCCCGCGCGCCTCAACGGTGAACCCGGCGGTTCACAGACGTTGCAGCGCAGCGACCCGCTCGCTCGTCCGAAACCGCGCGCGCGCTCGCTCGCTCGCGGCGAACTCCCCGCACCGGAAGCGCGAAAGTCCACCTGTGGAGGCGTCGCTGCTCCGCGGGGCCCCCCGGCAGCCGCCTCACCTGACTCCGCGGCGGTGGCGGCGCACGCCGGAGCTCCGTCCACTTTCCTCTTTTCCCCCGCAGCTTTCCTCGAAGACAGTTCCCCCCTCTCTACCGCCCCTCGGCGACTTTCTCGAGCGGCGCGGTCGGCTTGGTCCACCCTAACCGCTCCTCTTCCGCGCTTTCGCTCCTGGACGGCAGCCTCGGCGTTTCCTGCCGCCCCGCCGCCCGCTCGCAGCTCCAGACTCACCTCGCTCCTCCTCCGCAGTCCACTTCCGGGATTACTTTGTTTACAAGTTTGGGGGGGTCCTATTAATTATTCATGAGGTGTCCTTAACTCCGTTTCTCATTCGTCCTTAACGTATTCAGTAGTAAGGTCGCTTGAGAACTAGTTTCAGTTCTAAACCCCGGCTGTTCCAAATTCTAGTCAGCTCTGTTAATAGTATTTTCTAAAAACAAACACATTCAAAGAGTGAATTAAAACTTTAATTTCTGTACCAAGATAGATATAACAGTAAAAAAAAAAAAAAAAAGTGGGAGCATTTGTACATATTTAAAGTTCAGAAAGAGAAGAAGAACATGGCAGGGAAAGGAAAGCACTGTGAGCGAGTGGGTTTGTCTGTCAAAGGTTAAGGACCTGGGCTCCTTCTGATGGAGTGGTGATGTAAAAGGTGGGGGTTCCGCTGTACCGTTCCTGTGGAGAGGGAGAAACGCGACTTGACTCAGTCAGTTTAGTTCGCAACCCGGCACCCTGAACCGACGTGTCGGATGAACGAGACTCGCCTTGATGTGCTGGATGGTTTTGTTTACGGCATCAGCCTCGAGGAGAGTGACCGTACACCCACCAAACCCCCCTCCGGTCATGCGACTGCCGTATACCCCCTCCACCTCCAAGGCTGCAGAAACCAGTTCATCTAGTTCTTTGCAGCTCACTTCGTAATCGTCCCTGGAAAAAGAGTTTAGCCAAACAGAGGACCAAACATACACATTATCGGTGAGATAACGTTTCAGTCTTGAGTGAGCAGGAAATATAGTTGCTCGATCAAAACAAACTTTACGTGACTTCAAAAAAAACAACCGAGCTGAAACCACCGACTTTCGTTCACGGCGTGTAAAGATGCGAGGACGCATCAACAGTACTGTAAGCGGAACGCTTTCGTCATAAAGTGGAAACCGGACAAATCTGATCGCTCCTTACTGTTTAGCTGGACAAATACATCTGGAGACACTTGTTAAATCAAGAATGTTGGACAATTACAATTTTAAAAATCGCCAATGCGCAACGTGAGCAGCGTATTTTCTCCGTTCGCGAGCCATTAATATCCTGCAAATCGGCGTGTAGCATAGATGTGATGTCACCTGAGTGAGTTGTGGCTGGCGATCATCAGTTTGCCAAACTCGCGGTAATCCCCGCACTTCAGGGCTTCTGCCGCCTGTGCGGTGCGCTCGGTCTCCTGGATCACGTGACGCGCTCGGCGGAAAGTCACGCCTTCCAGCTGGTCCTTGGCACCTACCGCCACCGACAACAAATACACTTCATAGTACCGACACAAAGGAGGTGGAAGTGTATCGTTCCAGTTGGTCCCCTGCTTGCTAACTTAACTGGGGCTGAGAGTTGGGTCATTACTCAAAAAGAAAATACCATTTTTAATTATTATAAAAGCTTAGTTTGGGAAAAATAATTCTCAGAAATGTTTGTAAAGACACCTGAACGCTAGACAATCGGGTACCACCCGTATTGCAAAATGACTGGAGCTCTACAACATTATTATTATTAGCTTAATACATTATATTAAGCGTGAATATTGCTATAGGAGCAACAGACATATTATTCATGTTGTACTTTTTACCACAAACACCATGGAGTGTTATACTTCTTCATATCTAAGCTTCTTTATACTGTAAAACTGTGTCCAGTACGTTTGTCTACAATCTTTGCACTAAAATACATTTAGATGACAAAAATCTGCCCAAATTAACTTCAGTTTCTCCAGTACACCGAGCCCCCCCAGCGGTGGCTTTTAACTTTCAATTCCTCACTCTCTAGATCCTGCAGTGTTGCCTCCCTTAGGCTGTTCTTCCCCAGGACAGACGCTGCCTCTTCGCACTGCTTTCTCCGAGTGGGATACTCGCTGCCCGTAAGCGAGTGCCGCACGTTCGAGTTGGCAATGAGGATCACCAGGTTGGGGTCCTTCAGTGGCACAAGTGCGCTCTCCAGAGATCTGGAGAACGGGAAGAAAACGGTCAACGAGAGTGACGCGGTTGGGACGCAAACGTGCAGTTTGAACGTGAGCTGGTCTCCACCTGCAGTCGATCAGCAGGGCATAACCCTTCTTGCCCAGTACAGACACAAACTGGTCCATGATTCCGCAGGGCACTCCAGCGTGGGTGTGCTCGGCCTGCTGACAAGCGATTATCTTCGCCACCTTATCGCCGTCATCTGCGGGGGAGAGCAGAGAAGGGTCTGTTTTCTGTCGGCGTGCGAGAGCAGCAAGCAAAGGACAGCCTTTCTTTGTTCTCACCTGGACACAGCTGCTGCAGGAACGTGTAGGTCGCAACTTCCAGAGAGGCTGAACTAGAGAGCCCTCCTCCGAGGGGCACGCTGCTAGTCACCACAGCTCGGAAACCCGGAAGGGGGCCGGCTGAGAAGAGAAGATGAGGACTTGTACGCAGCAGCCTTAAATCTTAAAACTTTTCTGTCTTAAAAAAAGAAACTATTACCTCTGTAGTGATGCAACACTCCTTTTATGTAATTTGCCCAGCCTGGTTGCCCTGGAGATACAGCCTCCTCCTGCGGCAGTTCAAAGTCCACTCGCCTCGGCTCTTCCACGCTCTCCGTCAGGGTTATGACCGAAACGTTCTGGTCTGAGCTTTTACTGCCCACGATTACGGTCACGAGGGGCAAAGCCTGTCAAACGACAAGTAAATAAAACACGGCGCCATGTCAAAACCGTGCCGCATTTCCTCTTTTTGTGGGATCAGCTTCTCTTCAAACCGCACAGCACTCAGTCTTTTAAACCACCGCTGTGCATTCAGAGGAAATAATGGAATATAAAGGTGGAGGTTTTTTTTTTTCTGCCTTGTGACACGTGGACAAATATATTTGCTAAAGGGGAGTTATGGAAAGATCTGGAGACGTGTAATAAGTGCAGTGATGGGGGGGGGCGGTGCTTGACAGGTTTCAGAGGGAATGTACCTTCGAACTGGGGTTCGACCTCAGCTCAGTCTATGCTCAGCCTCGGGGCTCTGCGTGGCTGACCTCTCCCGCACAGAGCTGTGCGTGGAAAAAGGCGCCGGCGACCCACTTCCGTACCCTGCCCTACTGCGACAAACACGCAGCCCGCTTCGACGATCCGGCCGGGTAGTGACAACGGTCCGGATTTACTGTACAGTTTACATGCTTTGCAGCTTGATGGAAAAGTGGCGTAATAAAATGCGGTAGTTACCATGGGCAGAACGAATCCCTGGTTGTAATCGGTGTGCTCCCCTATGAGGTTCACCCTGCCGGGGGCACACACTGCCACCTGGGGTTCCTCTCCCACGAAGGCGTGTTGAAAAGCTTGCCGAGCCTGCCGGACGAGGTCGTCCACACCGAGCTGGGGGTCGCCGCTGTTGCTACTGGCCATGGCCGCGTCACCACTCGGTTGTTATGACACCAGTTTGTCGACTCTGACTTGCAATGTGCTGAACAGGGTTTTTTTAATTTTATTTTGTTTATTCCCTACTTCGAAATTGTAAAATGCTTCCAAAAGGGCAGGTTAAGGTGCAGCCCAGTTCGACACAGAGCCACAAAAACGCTGACAAACACTTCGCGAAATGACAGAAAGGGCGGAAAACTGCTCACCTCCTCGTGACAGTTGCCCACTTCCTGTGTTTACGTAGGAAGGGGGCGTTGTTTTGGAAATGCCGGGTTCTCATTGGCTTAGCGAGCCACTCGTTAGCATATGCTAATTTGTAACGCCTGTTTTCAGTTTTTCCCCGAGGAGTCGGCTAATATATAAAAGTTTTTAATTCCGTAACCTAAACATTCTTCATTTATTATTTGAAAGTTAAAATATTAAAAAAGTCATACGATGGCTGTTAGAAGGGATGCAGACAGGTGGGGAGGGGGATTAGCTCAAATGGTAGAGCGCTCGCTTAGCATGCGAGAGGTAGCGGGATCGATGCCCGCATCCTCCAGCTCGTCTTCTTGCCCTACATTATAAATGTTAACTTTACTATCCTTTTCTGGATTCATTACATTTTTACTATATTATTAAATAAACTCTGTTAGGTATTTCACCTATATACACCTATACGCCTGTGTTCTACATCCCTGCAAATACGTTATCGTTTTAGAACCGAGCGGATGTAAGAACAATAGTCGCTGCGTCTAAAGTTCGAATCCTAAACGCTAAACGGTTCTTTGTAAACAGCGAGACTTGCTGTTTGTGACACGACACTTCACTTTATACAAAAATAAATATACATGAGAATATTCGCCGAAATAATTTAGCTTTCATTAACTTCAAAGTATGGTTGATCGTATGGCATTTTAATTACACTAATATTACTGAATTATTCCTAATCGCCACGTTTTTTGTCAAACACAAGCAATTATGGATATATAACCCGGAACAGAGATGGATAAAAAGTACTAAAGTTTAGGAACAAGAACAGAGAAGACGGTCTGCGTGTCTCTGCTGCCGCCTGCCGATCGGAAGGCGGCATCACGCCTTCGATGGTCGCCGTGGGTGGGTGGGTGGGTGGGTGGTGGTGGTGGGGGGGTGACAAGGAAAAACAACTGCTTTGTCCCCCGCGGGAAAAGTGACCGGGTAACGAATTAGCAGAGGATGGTTTTGATCCATCGACCTCTAGGTTATGGGCCCAGCAGGTTTCCATTGTACCACTCTGTTCCCTGTAGGGGTGAGGAGGGGGGCTTCACCAGGTACCATTTACATCACTCTCATCCCTTTACGTCACATCCCTCCCTCTGAAAAAAAAAATATATATATAAATATTGAACAGAGTACATATATTTCAATATATATATATATATGTAAGTTGAATGGACATTAATATAATTTTAAAGTCTGACTGCCAGTGGTCTTCTTTTTCAACACAGAAATTGATTTTTTGAAACTTCCATTTATATCCCCAATTAATTATGCATGCAGTGAACTATAGCGTAACTCAAATGCCCTTAATGGAAGGAGAAAGTGTTTCAGAGAATAAATAAATTGATGTAAAACCCTGCATGTGGGCACCTTATACACACTGTATTCATGAAGAGTGTTTGACAGAATGGACATTAATACAGTAACTGGATACGTTTGTGGCCAGGAAATCAATCGAATATTTTGTCCTGAAGAGGCGTAGAGGACATTGCACCCAGTGTGGGCACATTTAGACTTTATACATTTGTTATAATCGTCTCGATTACCTGGACGCATTTTACGTTTGAGAGTATTTTGGTTACCCTGTGAGAGCAGTGAAATATCTTTCTAACAGGGTCGTGATGTGGTCACCTAGTGTGACCCGACAACACAACCACTTGTTTGTTATCGCTATTAATCTCTACGCCTTGCTTTTAATGCCGCATATACGGTACTGTGCAAAAGTGTTAGTCATGAAACTTGAATGTGTGTTTAGAAGTACAGGTAGATTCTTATCTACCCTCAGGGAGGTTTCTTATTGGTCCCAAATTCATTGTGCAGCCTGAGAATGACCTCAAACGCCCAATCTTGATCAAGAGATGGTCTGGTCCCCACAGAGCCCTGATCTCAACATGATCGAGTCAGTCTGGGAGGACATGCAGAGACAGTCAAAGTCTGCAGAAGAACTGTGGGCAGGTCCTCAAAATGTTTGGAAGAACCTACCGACCTCCATCTTAAACTGCATGCAAGTTTGAATTTGAAGAGAACTGATGGTGTTTTAAAGGCAAAGGGTGGTCCCACCAAATATTGATCTGACTGAGGTTTTTTTTGTCTCCTGCACTTTTTAGAAGGTTTATTGATTAATAAGTATTCGTGGCATTATTTTTGGAACCGTCCTCGCTTTGTAGCGTTTTTCCCACAGGCGCCTAAGACTTTTGCACGGGACTGTATGCCGACAAACTGTAACTGACGTGAATCGAACACTCAGCACTTTTTCACCTCTCCAAAGGCAGGAAGACGCGTCACACCAGCTTTTCCTGGCAGGTTTGATTCTTCCCACTCGAGCCGTTGGTGCGCTTCTTCTCCAGCAACGGCCATTTTATCGTAGGCCGACCGGTAACAAGTATTTGCACGTTGCTGGAGGTTAAAAAGAAAAAAAAAACTCCGGGGTATTGGCACGGATGCCAATTGCACTTCTGTCCCTGATCCGTCCCCATGTCCGCGCTGTTTGTGAGGCAGTGCTTCAGCCCCCTCGTTCTTTCATTCAGGTCCGTTCCATTCAGGGCCGGCGGAGGGTATAAAAATACACAAAGGAGGTGGCGGCTTTTTTAATTAGGTCTCATCACCGTGGAAACCAGTTTCACCACTGCTGGGCTGTTTGGTATTTTTAATTCCCCCCCCCCCTTGGAAGAAAAGGAAAAAAAAAACATTACACTTGTTTCAAACAGTGGAGGCAAAGTTAATTTCTCAGCCTTGGAAAGAGGCATGACATGTCAACGTGCCACTTATGTACCGAGAAAGCGGACACGATCAGAAAATGAACCAACTACTCTGTATAGGGACTGTTGTGGGAGAATTTAGAAGGAAACAGAAGCGACACATGAGAGGTACCTGCTCCTCTATGTTGGGGGGGGGTGTTTTTTAGCACTTTAGAAGTCGGCGCCTCAGCGGACGACCGGCTGATTTTCGGCGCTAGGATGTGTTTGGAAGTATGGGAGACTTGCAAAGCCTCTGCTGTTTGGAACTTACAGCACCGCTGTTGCAAAAGCAAAATGTCGGTTTATGGTGCGAGGGTCACCGCGGCCTAGAGGCCGGAGTAACAGAGCCACTTACCGGCTCTTTGTGAAGTTCCTGCCTTTGTTCTTTTCCATCATCGCTTCTCGATCTCATTTTATCACCCGTTTAACTAAAGCAAGGTGTAATGACGGGTTTGGGACGTTAAACCTCTTCCGTTCAGACGACTGAGTTCTTATTACTGCATCGGTTTAGGGCCAACATAGTGGTGAAGGACAGTGGGATACAAACCTGGTTCATTTAAGGGGTCTTTCTACTGTGAAGAAGCAGGTCTAACAGCTCCAGTACCTGCTGCCCGTTACTTGGATGTAAATTTCACGGGTGAGAAAGGGAACCAGCTTCGGATCACCGCTTCAAACACTTGTTTAGAAATAACAGCCACGCGCGAAGGGTTTTTTTAGAACTTGTAGAATTCTGGTAGGATGCTTCGTTCTTCTTTTTTTTTTCAAATTTCATCACCCATTAAATAACGTTGCAGTAAAAATGACCCAAAGTGTGCTTAAATCAGGGCGAATACCGAGGTATGAGTCACACGCTGTGTTTAAATGCGCGCGAGACCTTTACCTGAAGACAAAAGCGTTTTATGTCAATACCGGTCCCTCCGGACTGTGTTGGGTCCAAATTTGCACAACAAAGACTGTGCTGCCATAGTTTCCTGGACCAGCACAAACAATGTGCCTTATTTGAAGTACTTTTGACTTTTTTTTGTGCCGTTAAATGACGTCGGGCTTGTAAAGACGTCACTTGAAAGGGGGTTCGGGGGTGAGGTGTATGTGTAAGGAGGCAGAGAAGAGGGGGTTTTTTTAACATGTAAATGAGGTAACAGCTGCTGGTCGCTTGTGATTGTTGCCGTGAGAATAAAGGGCATCGATGACTCAAAACGTCTGTAGGAGAAGAAGAAAAAGGTGGTGAGACACGGGGGCCCCCGGTGCCGAAAGGTCGTCGGGGGTAGAGGGCAACGCCGGGGGTTTCGGAGCGGGGCAGGCAGAGGAGGAGAGGAGGAGAGGAGACCGGTCGCACGAGCGGGCGGCAGCCGACTCGGCGGAGACACGCGAAACGCGTGGAGAAGAGAAAAGCCGGAGAGGTCAGGGAAGAGCAGAGGACTGGAAAGCGCGGCAGATGCAGGCCGACGGCCTGTGAGATGACCCCGCGTGGTCCCGCGGCTCCACGCTCTGCGGTGCTTTCCTGCTCTCCTCGGCGGTGCTGAAAGTCATGACCGGGTGCTTCCGTCTCGCCTGGATCCTCTCGGCGGCGGCGGCCGGCGTTTACGGTGAGAGATCTTCGCGGCGATCCCGGGGCCCCCTGCAGCTCTCGACAGGTCGCCTTCGCGGTCCCGACTCGGCGCCGCCTCAGAAGGTCCCTGTTTTCCACCCGCTGGCGCCGGCCGACTTTACAAATTACTCGCGACGCTCGAACCCGACGCCGCGCTTAAAGGAACTTAAAGTCCGACGCAGAATTCCTGCGTATTGCGCTGAGGAAATATTGATGTTTCCGGGACGCCGCTCGGCAGATTTGCGTCTTTAGATGGGATTAGTCGGTGGCTTTGAGAAGAGAATAATAGGACTAAACTGTTACCACTCAATTTTTATTCACTCATGAAAACCACCGCGCTGGAAAAACACGCTGCACCTGTATAATCCTCTTTAATCTTTAAATAATCACCTTTAAGCGTATTGTTCTGAGAGGCTCTGCGCACGTTGCACATCATTGTATTTCTGACTGAATTTGCAGCCTTTTTTCTACATATTTTACATAGCAGATGATATAACAGCGGTACTCGTCCTGCATTAGGAAGTTAAATACACGAAAAAGCCACCAAAGACTTGGGTTCAAACCCCCCTGCTGTAGGTTCCTGCTCCGGACGGGTAAACCGCGGTAAATTACACACGCGCTCAGCGTATAAACCCGACACTGTTTTCTATTGGCCCGCAGCTGCTCGCCAAAAAGGTCGGGCAGGTAACTTTGCGTGGGAATTTGGTCTTTCAGCAGGTGAACGCGCGTGTCCGGAGGGGTCGCGGATCTCGCTGGCCAGCAAGCGCTGCTTCTGGCTGGACGCGTCGCCCTCCTCCTGGCCGGCGGCTCGGACCGCCTGCGCTCAGACCAGCGGAGGAGACCTGGCCCGGGTCGCCGGCGCCGAAGACGAGGAGTTCCTCCTCGAGTCCTTTTCCTCGTAGGTAACTGGTCGGAAGAGGCGTTCGTCTTTGTAAAAAGTGGCCAGTAAATCTTCTCTGAAGAAAATAAGGAAAATGACGCTTTTTTGACATTTCTTCCGTGCAGGCAGGAGGGGGCATTGGGGCTGAAGGTTTAGGTCTCACCAAGTGCTCAGTTTTCCTCCAATATAAGAAACTGGCTATTTTTACAAAGCGGAAATAAATGTCCCTTTTTTGAATATCAAGTGAAGAAACCTTTTCTGTTTCCACACGTGGCAGGTAAGTGAGTTCTTGCACCTGTTTGTATTTTCGCTACAGGGAGGAGTATTTGTGGACCTGGGTTATGGCGGGAGGAGCTGGAGATGACCCTGGTCAGGGAAGCGGAGAATGGCTGGGGGGGTGTCCTCAGGTGGCCCTGGGGTCTTCGGGACAGCGGAGGGCGGCAGGCTGTAGGGAGGAGCACCCCTTCCTCTGCGCGAAGGAGGTGGAAGGTGCAGCTGTTTGGCGATCCCCTGTAGAAACATCTCGCACGTCCCACGTGTGACTGTAAGTGGCCTGAGGACCTCGATGTTCTCCCTGCAGTTTCCCTGCCCTCGCCGGACACCTTCCTTGTTGGGGTCCCGCTGATGTCCGGGATGTACGGCGTGATCCAGGTGCCAGTTCTTGCCGAGTCGCCAGACGTGGGGCAAAAGAGGGTGGAGGTGAGCGGGTGATTTGTACCGTTTCAGTGGCTTGCGAGGGAATCTCACTAAATGCCAGCCCCCCCCATGTGCTGCTGGTTTCATACCTCCCCTGCAAGGTCTGTGACCTTCTCTGCTTCATGGAGTAAAACGACTGACCATCTGCCATTCTGGCCCCCACGTCCCTCAGATGATGCTCTTCCCAGGCCTCTGGTTCAGCCACACAGGCCGCATTCAGTCTGTGGAGCTCGTGGTCCAGCGGAGTGAGCACCAAACCTGTGCGAAAGTGCAGATCCTGCGCCCCTACTGCAGCCCCAGCCAGCACCTCGTACCCCCCGGTGAGCCGACAGAAGTAACAAATTCCGCACAGCGCTTCCTCCGCACACTTTCTCATAGTCGCATCGAGACGCAACGTATAAGAAGGCGCTTCCCAAAGCGCCGGTGACTCATTCGCGTGACCGTTTACGGTTCTGACCGGATGTGAGCTTGTGAATCATTTTATTTATGTCTTCAGCAGCATATATAAGCATGGATCACTTGTAAATGGAAATTCTATATGTCTCGTTGACTTTTTTACACAAACCACGTTTTGTTAAGTTCCTTCCGTCGCACAGGCTCTTCTGTTCCTTTCATACTACGCGTGATCGAGGTCCTTATCCTGAGCTGATATGGGAAAAACACCTGACAGGTGAAACAGGTTGTTAGCTTAGCATACAAATGAATGTAATGTGTGTCTATGACATTTATCCCAGAAGGTGTCTTGATTCTGGGCCTGGGAGGTCCGTCCACAGTGCAGGTGGTCCAGCTGAGCCTCTCCATCGTATGGCAGCCTTTTCACTCCTCCTTGTCCTGCTCCCCCTTCACCCTCCCCAGGCTGCGGCTCCCTCCGCAACCCATTCAGCTGCTGCTCACCGCAGCCCTTGTGTAACACGACGGGCGGCTGCGCCAGCGGCTACTACTGGTGCCATTTGCTGGAGGCGTGCATCTCCATTCCGAGTCCCTGCAGCCCCTACGCCGCCACGTCCTCAGGACGGACCTTCTCCCTGCCCCCTCGCCACCTGGCTGCTACTCCCTTCTACCACCTGGTGGCCGATTTCCCGTTCCGCTTGCCCCCGAGTTTGGAACCCGTCCGCGTAAACGTGAGTGCCCAATGCCCTCCTGGCCTTTTCATTACACATTTTGATCTTTATATAAATATTTTTAACGTACTGCATTGATATATGTTCCATCGCCGCATAATATTGCTAAGACGCTAAGACAATGGCTTTAAAGATCGACAAATACGAAAACATTTTGGTCACCCAGTACTGGGTACGTCTTAGGAAGTTACACCCAGTTGTGTAGTTTTGTCAGTAGTAATAGCAGTGATGTGATTTTTGTTATTAAATGATGTGGACTTCGCTGGTGGATCTCATCGCCGTGGTCCAGGTGGTGCTTTCGGAGCAGGAGGTAACCGTGTATCCGGATGACGTCTTGGCGGTCCAGTACACCGGGCGCGAGGAAGGTTTCCTGCACTGTCGGCGAAGCTCCACCTCGCCGTGGCGCCAGAGCTATGTGTCGCTCCCAGGGCCGACGTGGGGCGGATGGCTGGAGGGTGGGCTCACGGCCGCGCCCGCCGGAACACGGTGGATTGACGGGGCGGTGTGCGACCTGCGCGTGCTCTACTCTGACGCGATGCACGGCTATGCCGCGTCCCCGGGGCGGAGTGACACCGCTGACTATCCCCACACCCACACGGGGACCACGAGCCCTTCGAGGATCGGTGTGGAGCCCCCCAAACCAGAGGGGGGGCTAAGCACAGTGAGAGGACTTGCCTTGGTTTACCCTGTTCCTAACAGAGAGGGTGAAATCCACATCCCGCTCAACACACCCATCATTGTAGTCATCAAAATACTGTCAGGGGCCAACGCTACGAGTTCGTGGTCTGATCCTGTGTCCCAGACGGGGGTCCCTTTCTTGCCCTCCTGCCCTCTTGCTCTAGAGTTCAGCCCAGACTGCAAGAAGGAGACCCCAAACATCTCATTCTCCCACGTCCGGGTGGTGCTGACTGACCCTGGGTTCCACACGCTCCGCATCAGTGCGTCGAACCTCATCGGGTCCCAGAATTTGTCCGTCCGGCTGTGGGCCCACCAGCCAGTCACGGGGCTCAGCGTGCAGCCACACGGACACCAGAGGATGCTGGTGAACATTCCTCAGGTACATCTGTAGTTAGGCTCCTTAGTTCAACACTGAGGTTTCATCCAGCACTTACAATTGCAAATTTTTCTAACGCTGCTTGGTTCGCGCAGCTGCGTGTTAGTCGATCCCAGGAATTAAGCCGGGATTTCCAACTAGACGGTGCATCGCGACGTCCCCCCAGGGCCTTCAACCCTCAGTCTGCACCTCACGTTCAAGTTCAAGTTCAGATCCTCTTTGTCAGTTCCAGAATATTCCAAAATTTCATCCTGCAGTGAGGTTGACTGATCGGGGTTGAGGTCGACATGTCTTATTAAGGCCGTCGTCGGGTTTTCTTTCCCTTTTTGCTAATGTGGCCACAGGTGTTGACCGCAGCGGTGCACAGCGGTACTTCGGTCGAATACACTTGGGTCATTGATGACCTCACCCAGTTTTCATACAAAGGGCAAGTTTACAGAGTGGTCTTCAATAAGCCGGGAACGTACCGGGTTGCGGTGAGTATAAAATATTTTCGAAAACATAACATGAAGTGGTTAAGATAATACGACGGGTCTATAAATACGGTAGCAGATCACTGACTATGTTCTACAGAACATTATAGTATCGATTCAGTAAGCAAAAAGACAAGCCATTCAACATCTACACGCTTCAGTGTGTCATCTGACACAGTCCCTGCACGGCTGTCATGTACCAGGTGACAGCAGAGAACCCCGTGAGCTCCCAGTCCCTGGAGGTGAAGCTCACAGCTGACAACATGACCCCTTTGGCTGAACCCACCTTCATCTCCATGAGAGAAATCGTGCCAGTCGGTGAACCAGGACTCGTCACCTTCAGAGTCAAAGTGGATGCGTCCATCGGGGTCACGTGCTGGTCAGTCGGTTGGAGTGTCGCTCTGGAAACAAGGCTGCGTGTCTTTGTGTGCTTGTGCTTGGGAGCATCTGGCAAATGAATAAATCATGACTTGCGATGTTAATGAATCTTTTATGGAGTAGATACACTGTAATTAATGAAATACACGATCGCTCCTCCAGGTGGGACTTCGGTGACGGGAGCCCAGGTGTGAACCATTCCTTTCCATCTGCTGCTGAGACAAGAGGTGCACAGCTGGAGGCCACAGACAGCGAGATCTACCTGCAGGACTCTGCGAGCCACACCTACCTACAACCAGGTAGCAAAATGATTCTGGATTTTTTTCTCTCTCTCTCTCTGAAAATCTGAAGACTAATTTTGCACTGCAGTAGTTGGAGTTTCAGAGGAATTACGCGAATATGTGCATATTTTTGTTTTAAAAAATTCAGATTTGTTTTTTCTATTAAAAATCAGTGCAAGAAACACGAAGCGGTTCGATTGAGTCAAAGTGATTTTTGGTTGGAATCTCGGGATCTCAGTAATTCTGAAACAAACAATTATACTGGCGTTATTTGTACATTTTCTCGCTCTTTCAAGGTGACTATGTACTGAGGGTACAAGCCTTCAACCAATATGACAGGACTGAGAAGAATGCACTGGTGAAAGTGCGAAGTCCACTGGCCAGGTTGCTGATCTCTTCTACGCCTCCTGTTCCTCTTGTCAACCAGACTTTTGAAATGGAAGCTTTTCCATGGCCTTCTCCTTGTGGAATCCTTTATACATGGAGCATCAGTGGAAACACCCAGGAAGTGAGAGGAGCGAATCACACAGTCAGCTATGTACTACGAGAAGCTGGCAAATACAACGTAACAGTCAGTGCCGACAACATGGTGTCGGCACTGACCACCTGGTTGGCTTTGGAAGTAGTTGAGAAAATCTCTGATCTTCAGCTGAGCTGCAAGAGGTCAAATGAGTTGGGTTCCGCCACTGTCATCAAAGGCAACGTATCATCTGGCACTAGTCTCCTCTGGACGTATGACATGGGTGATGGGTGTGTGTTTGAAAACCTCACTGACAGCTCTATATCCCATATCTACAAGTCTCCGGGAAATTATTCTGTCAGAATCGTGGTGAGGAACGCAGCGAGTCAGGTGGTCCGATCAATCATCGTCGAAGTCTTTGAGCTGATAGTCAGTGAGATCCTGCCGTCTGGCTGCGTAGAAAGCGGACGTGAGATTTATCTTAGAGCGACGGTGACGGTGACCGAGACCGAATTGACTTTCCGCTGGAATTTTGGAGACGGGACTCCAGCGTCGGAGATCCAGGGGAATTCCACGGCTTCTCATGCATACTCCCTTCCACGGCAATATGAAACCAGCGTGACGGTTTTTAGCTTGGTAGGGTTTGCTTCTTACACCAAATATATATGCGTTGAGACCCCGATTACCGGGATAATTTTACATGCAGCGAAAGAAGCGGTCGCAGTCGGTGAGGAAGTTTGTTTCCGTACTTCTCTTCATCCGCAGCTGGACGAACGGCACAACTACCAATTTCTGTGGAACAGCTCTGATAACCACTCATGTGTCAGAGGTTCTTTAAACAACTGTTTTGTGTTCAAAGAAGACGGTAATTACCAAATAACAGTGGAGGCAAGAAACAATGTGAGCAGCAAGATGGCCAAAGCTTCTGTTGTTGTCCACAGACCGGTAGTTGGTCTAAGTGTGAAAAATACGGCTCTCCACGGTGCAATGATGGCTAACAAGTCTTATTTATTCTGGGCGGAAACATCCTCTGGCACTAACTTAACTGTTCTGTGGGACTTTGGAGATGGATCTTCTCGAACGAGCGGCGAAAACGTTTCGCACGTGTTCATGTTTGCGGGACGTTTCGAAGTCTTCGTCACGGCCTCGAATGCAGTGAGCCGGCAGGCTGTGAAACTGGAGGTGACCGTAATGGTTCCTTTGTCAAACTTGACACTGCAGGTCACAAAGCCGATCGCAAGAGTTGGAGAAGGAGTGCTAATAAGCGCGGTGACTGATATCGTAAACAATGTTAGTTTCTACTGGTCGGTGGACCCTTCCATCCCAGCCGAGTTGGGAACATCTAATTTCACGTTCTCCTTTCCGAGAGCAGGTGTCTATCGGATAACTGTGACGGCGCAGAATACCGTCAGCAAACAGCAAGCTACAACTGCGGTTGATGTTTTAGAGTGCATAAAGGGAGTTAAAATTATGAGCGAGAGTCTCATTTCTATGAAGTATTTACCAACTTGGGAAAATGTGCTTTTAACTGCATCAGTAATATCTGGTTCCAACTTGACATATTCCTGGCTTGTCCACCAGAGTGGAAAAAATAGGTCAATGCATAATGGAGAACATTTCCAACTGTTGGCAGAAGCTCCTGGAGACATTTCCGTTGACCTAATGGTCTTCAACGAACTTGAGAAAGTTAATAACACCCTCTTGCTCAGGGCAGAGGAGCGCGTTTCAGGAGTCGCAGTTCACACGACAGGAGATGCGGTGGCGGTAGGCAAGCCTGTGGAGATCTCAGTAAGTGTGAGCACCGGAAGTGGCCTCCAGTATCTCTGGTATGTGGGTTCCAGTGTACCTCCCCTGTCATCCACTGTGCCTTTTCTTCTGCACACTTTTCAGGATATTGGGCCTTTTGTTATTAAAGTGTCAGTGAGCAACATGCTTGGCTCCTGTGATGCTACAAAACTACTCACAGTACAGGAGGAAGTTCAAGAGGTTGAATTCAAAATCAATGGCAAGGAACGTCCATTGTTCATCTCGACAGATTCTGAGTTGCTTTTCCTGGGCTCTGTTAAGAAGGGTAACTATATAAAATGGAACTGGAAAAGTTTCTCAAATGATACCGGCCTTCGTGTTTTTGGCAACAAACAATCAATTCTATATTCCTTCGTGGATCCAGGAGTTTATGAATTGTTACTCAACGTCTCAAATAGCATCAGCTGGCAAACAGTTTCTCACAAAATTACTGTCCAGGAAGCAATCCGTGGCCTGTCTTTGAGAGCAAGCAGCTATACAGTCTGCTCTGAAGAGCCTATCATTTTCAGACCGGCCGTCTTAGCAGGAAGCGATGTTTATTATTCCCTAGAATTTGACAACTCTAACCGACCGGTTAACTTTGTTGGAAAGGAGTTTACAACAAAGGCTTTATCTGTGGGGAGCCACACAGTTACAGTTAGAGCCTGGAACCATGTGAGCGCCTCTGCTGTGAATGTGACTGTCCAAGTGGTAGAGAAGATCCAGGGATTGAGTCTGGTTTACTGCTGCGCTGAAGTTCTGGAGTCCCTGAAGGAGACCAGCTTTGAAGCAGAGGTTCTATATGGAGTTCCAACCATGTACCGTTGGACCTTTAATTTGACGGGGTTCCAGCCTTCGCAGTCAGAGGAACCAAAAGTCCTGTACAGGCCTCCAAACAACGGGTCACTGGTTGTTAACGTAGAAGTCAGCAATGGCTTTTGTTCACTATTCTCAAGCAAAACAATAAGCATAGAGTGGGCTGTCCGCGTTGTCCGACTTGCATCCAATTCATCTGTGGCATTCGTTGGCCACGCCATTGCTTTTTCTGCCATACCAGACCAGGGAAGCAACCTGAGGTACAAGTGGGAATTTGGAGACGCAGCTAAGACGATGTTAACCACTGACTTATGTACAACTGACCACATATTTAATATTCCCGGTAGCTACGTTGTTCAGGTAACGGCGTTCAATAACATCAGTCAGGCTGTGGCACAGCTTTCTGTTGAGACCAGGGAACTGGAGTGCATCCTTCCTCGAGTTTCCCTGATTCAGAAACAATTGGTGATTGTCAAATCCAGGCCTAGCCACTTCGAGGCTGTCGTGGACCTCCACGGGTGCTTTGCATACAAGACAAGCTACCTGTGGGAAGCTTTCCTGGCTCCAGGATGTAAAGAAGAGGACAGTGTTTCCCTGGTGGGAGTCCCAGGTGTGACGGTGCCAATGCTGACGCTCCCTAAGCACACCCTGGCTGTGGGCACCTATTGCCTGAGGTTCACTGTAGTTCTTCAGGGGACTCCTTTGCTGCAACAGAGCACCGCCACAGTCACTGTGGTTCACAGCCAGCTGGTACCCCGGATCAAGGGAGGGTCACACAGAGTCTGGTCAAACCGTCAAGACCTGCTTCTGGATGGGACCGAGTCTTATGATCCCGATAGCAACCCTCGACGTGCCGAGCCCTTGCAGTTCCTTTGGGTTTACACAGTTCAGGTAAAATTCAATTCCTTCACACAGATTATTCAAGTAAATGTTACTGAAGGCCAGTCCAAATGAAGTTTTTTTCCCCCTGCAACTATTGTTTATTGCTCTGCCACGGATTCTTCTCCTTACCCATAGAACACAGCCGATCAGCCATCCCTCCATCTTCAGACTCCGAGAAACTGCAGCACCTTTCTGGTCCCCCGTGAACTGATGCACCCTGGCAACGTGTACCGATTTACTCTGACCGTTCAGAAAACCGGGAGACGACCCGTCTCTACAAGTCAGTCTGTGAGTGTTGAAGCCTGAAATAGGACATCTCTTCCCACTCTTTCTTCGTCTACCGCACCTCAAGAGTATTAGTGATTCATCGCGATGTGTCTTAACCAGTATCGATGCGCGAGCACGACAGCTTCCACCAATTAACTAACATCCCGTAAAATTAAATGTTGCTAATAAAAAATTATAGACAGCGATTTAAGTGTTCCATCCATCTATAACCAGCTTCTCAGTGACAACTTCACATGGGGGTTATATAGGGAAGCAATTCAGACAAGGCCCCCAATAATCAAAGAGATCTGGAGATTTGAACTTGGTACCATTAAATCATAAATCCAGCCCAATATAAGTACCACTCCTTTCAGACTGCTTCTGACCCCTCTTCCACCCAGGTGGCCGTGCTGGCAGAACATACACTGTCTGTGGACCTGGCTTGTGTCTCCTGTGACTCTCTGTCCTCCTTGCGGTTCAGCTACGGCCAACCTGTCGCCCTCTCTGGATCGTGTCCCTCCTGTACTGGCAGCTTGCAGGTTCGGCCTTCTCGAACCACAAGGGAATGTCTACAGTTCCCGACGTCATGTTCCGTATCTGACTCATTCCACCGTGGTCACATAAGTGAAATGACACCCTTGCTATTGGCGTAATGTTCTGAGGTATTTTTGACGTTATATCCTTTCGTGTGCTTTGTTCTCTGCTGTCCTGCGTATTGTGCGGCGGTAGTACAAGTGGTCGGCTGAGAAGGGGAACGGCGAGGTGTTGGAACTCAGTGAGGTCACAACCACCACGGGGAGCACTTCTCCAGACTTAGTGGTCAGACCAGGCGTTCTGCTGGGGGACCTCAGTTACACCTTCATCCTCAATGTGTCTGAACATAGCACTGGCATCTGGGGATCGGCCAGCCTCTCCTTACTGCCCAACCGCCCTCCATATGGCGGGGTGTGCACCTTAGCTCCAAACGTGTCCATTCGTCTGCTGGAGACCATGGTGACCTATAACTGCTCAGGTAACATGGCATCTCTCACTAAAGAGCCACCATCTCTGGGTTTGCGGTCTTACGAGGTTCCAGTGACACGTGTTCCCGTTTTGCACTGACAGGGTGGAAGGATGATGATGGTGACTTGGCTCAGTTGATGTATGCCCTGAAGGTGGAGCTGTGTGAAGACTACAGCCAGCTATGTGACCTCCACACCTTGTATAGGGGCACACAACAAAAGTATGGGTCCTTTGTGCCTCTGGGCTACTCAAACCAGGGACGCACTCAGTCTGTCATTACTATCCTGGTGGAGGTGGAAGATAGTCTGGGTTCTACTGTCACTGCATTAAACAGGTGAGATAGATGTAGCCTAGTATGTGGTAACTTTAGTTTACTAAAAGTGAAATATTAGATCGTCGCTGGTCAGTTCTGTTTATTATTCATTTGTTCCCTCATTAGGACATTGACAGTTCTTCAACTCAACACAGAGCCAGTGACCATCGAGTGGCTGAAGAATAAGAGTCGGTCAGAGCTCTGGTCTCTCGTTCAGCGAGGGAACCCCCAGGAAGTCATATCCTACTCTATGTTGCTCACCAGCCACCTGAGGCAGGTGGGTCTCCGTTTCCGTCTGCTCATCGTCCACATTCAGACACCGGCAGGTCGGAAATCTGATCTCTAGACTCCCGTGAAACCACAGGCAGAAGATATCAGCGAGTGGGGCCACTGGGACAGGATGGAGATTCTTGGAAATATGACGCGGAGCCTGGCCTCACTACCGGTGTCCTCGCTGCAGGACGCCTTGCAGATCAGCGGCGCTCTGGCACAGTGCGCTGTGAGTTACTGCTGCGCCTAGAGGCATGGAGGTGGCAGTGCAGGCACACCAGCATAGGCCCCAAGGACCCCCGCCATGAGAAATAAATAATCACGCGAAATAAATTATTGCTACCAGAAGGCAGAAATGACACATCAAGAAATGAAATCAAATCCTTTTGCTGTTCACGTTACAGACAGGCCAGCAGATAGCGGGGTGGGTAGAAAAACTGCAGCCGGAGAGTTACCGGTTCTACTTCCTGAAGGGGTTCTACTAATATCTGACAATAGCACTTAAGGCCGGTGGTATTTTCACATAAAGCTGCAAAGATTGGTGGACTGGAAAACTGTTCCTTAGAACAAAAGGTTTATGTTTTGCATTACAAGGTCTGTTTAATAACTGCTTAGGCTTATGAACCCTTTGCTATGTGTTTCGCAGGCCTATCCAAGGAAGCTGGCGTGTGTGGGTTGCCAGGAGAACGTGCTGGAAGCGACGGCAAAGATGGTTTCTGTGATTGGGGAACAGGCTGAACCGGGCGAGACCACATCCGTCGAGGCTGGCAGGAACCTTCTAAAAGTGCTGGGTAGAGCGATAGATACTGCAATCCTCCTACAGACTAACATAGAAAAAAAACCTTGGTCTTGGTCCTCTAGTGTACAGTGAGAGGGCGAGGCGGCCGTTGCTTGGTTGAAGTTTCAAATCTGCGTTTGAATTTGAACGTACTGCACATGCCGGTGCTTTCCTTCACACTTAAAGCAAGTTCTGTACATCGAAGCAGTTGAAACGCCTCTTCTGTGTGTCATTTTCGTTAAGTTAATTCAACAAATTTAAATGCAAGGGTGTCAATTATACCATGAAACCAATTCCAAATGGTAAATCCATCCATCCACGTCAATTCCTGCTAGTTATTACACCATTTTCACGCTTCACCCTCAAAATAAATCAGTACGTTTCGACATCAGCGTGTGACAAAGTAGGGCGTTTTTTTCCCCTTTCCCATGAGGTGGTCTTAATTTGTTATCCGTTTAAAATAAAGCTGGCAAACATATTCTAAAATGTTTTTATTTTCAGGCAGCCTGATAACCGCGGGGGCAGAACCCTCTGCTGCTCCTGTACAGGGCGACTGGCCTAAGCCCCTCATTGTCACAGAGGCTGCAGTGTCTGCCTACCGCCAGGTGGGGGAGCTCATGCGCTCGCTGACGCGCTCCCGGATGCCGGGCGAGGAGGCTCTGAACCTGAACGGTCCACGGATCAGCGCCGTGGGCCGGCGCAGCAACCCTGCGGGCCTCCTGTGCTCCGAGCCTTCGGATGCGTGTCCGTTCTACATCCCTCCCAGCCTGGGTGAGCGGCTGCGGGCTGAGAGGGACGAGGTGGTGCAGGTCCTCCTGGACCTCGATGGCAGCGGGGCGCTCCTCTTGGACACCCGGCCACCCATCTCCACCACGCTGGCTGCAATGGAGTTCTCCACACCCCAGGGAAGACCTATTCCCATTGAGAACCTTCCTCCAGACCAGGCTATCCACGTCACGTTGCAGAACCGTCTCCTTGTCCAAGGATCAGGGGATGAGAGTGGGGGGAACACTTCTCTGGTTCTCACGCTTCCACCCGAAGGATCCCTCGACTTCTCTGTGAGAGCTGTGGAGACAGACCCTCACGCTGGTCTTTTCATCGCCTTTAACTTCAGCCTTCAAGGTAACTCGAGCAGCTTTCATTTTGTAATATTTATTGCCGAAATGTCGTGATATTTTTCGCCAGTCCTACCCCCAACAAGCCTAAGTGGGAATCTCTTGGCCTGCATGTCTGTGTTTCGATGAACAGAAAGCGGTCTGGATGTGGACGGCCAGGTGACCATAACGGTGGACACCCGGGCACCGCCCTCTGCATCCCAGCAGACCTACGTCCGTGAGCTGCCCCTCTCGCTGAGCGCCGCATCCCTGGCGTTGGAGGAAACCATCTTCCTCACCCCGCTGTAAGCTCGTCGAAGGGAACCTTCACCTCCTGATTCGCCGGACCCACGAACGCAGTCGACAGTCTTGCCCGATTGTGACGCAACTGCGATGCTGTGTGATGATGCGTGTCGGTACACCTAAATATCTGTGTGTCTGTAGGCAGAACGGCTCCAGACAGGAGCTCTACATGAGCCTGAACAGTTCCTTGAGTGGGGGACCGACTCAGGTGTCCGTGTGGGTGTTCAGCTCCCTGTGCCGGTACTTCAGCACAGCACAGCGACGATGGAGTAGCGAGGGGCTCAGGCCGCTAAGCGGGAGCAGCCCCCGCGAGGCGCACTGTCTCACCCGGCACCTCACCATGTTCGGGGCCAGCATCTTCGTTCACCCGGATGCTGTCATTCTGCTCCCGCCGGTAGGTCCTCTTTGCCTGGGCCCTCACCTACCGCTTTTATTCTACTGAGCTGCTGAGCTGGGCTCTCTCATCAATGCCCAAAGTGATGGTTGTGCTGGATTGGTAAGGAGACCCGAAGAACACATGCAACGCGTGGAGATGCTGATTCAGCTATCGATTGTGTTGATCTGCTGCAAAAACACCGGTTGAGAGGCGATTCCCAAGTGCTGGTGACACCAGCGCATGGAATCCTCTACAGTTTGATTTCACTGCCAGGTTTATATCGCTGTACTTCATGCACTGATTGATTCTAACACTTTAATGTTGTTTTTATTGCAAGCTTGAGTGCTGAAGATGAGCTTTTTTTGATAGCCGCTGAAGCCGGCCGGAAATGTGGTGGTGGGACTGGTGTGCGGGGTTCTCCTGCTGTTGTACCTGCTCATCGCTCTGATCGCTCACAAACTGGACCATCTGGACAGCAGTCGACTGAGCTATGTCCCGCTCTGCGGACACCCGGGTCGCTACCGGTACCGAGTCCTGGTGAAGACCGGCTGGGCGAAAGGATCCGGTGAGAGTCTACACTGAACGTGGTGGCCGCTTGTGACTTGCTCAGGTCAAAACTCAACTTGGCAGTGGAAGTCACGAGTATGACGATGCGCTTGGTTCCAGGTACCACAGCCCACGTGGGGGTGAGCCTCTATGGCCTGAACAGGAGTGGCTCGCGTCACCTCCAGCGGAAGGGAGCCTTTCAGAGGAACGGCTTGGATGACTTTCAGCTGGAGACCGATGCCAACCTGGGGGAGATCTGGAAGATCCGCATCTGGCACGACAACACAGGTGCCCTTTCAGTGGAATTTTTTTGAGCGCCCTACCTGTTACATTTTTCATACGCACTTCTAACACGTGGGGCTGCCTGAGGGACGTCCGGTCTATGACATCTGATAGTCAGAAAATTCTAAGACTGCAAGGAAAATGGGTGAAAAGAAGGTGCCGAAAGTGCCCCGGGTTGCGGGAAAGAGGAAAACAAATGTGCCAAGTTGTGTGCAGGGGAGCGGCGGAACCGAGAGCAGTTGCAAGTACACGGGGAAAGAAAAGGCAGATAACACCGCAAACATGCTGGGGGTGAGGAAAATTACAGCATTAATGGCAGGGAAAGGAGATGCGTGCGTTTACCTGCTGCGACATCATGCAGGTGTTGTAAAGAAACGGCGGGTCCGTGTCGATCGGAGTTTGTTTACCATACACTCCAGTCTGCGTTGAAGCACGCAAACTGTCACTTTTCTGCAAAAGCGGGCCTTGGTGACTTGAGCTCCAATACAGTTTCTCCCTAGTGAGTAATACGCCTCCCTCCATCAATCCATTATCATTAACCGCTTTATCCTGATCAGCGTCCCAGTGGAAGCCTAACTGAGTGATATTATATGGCAAATTCGCGTAAATTATTGCGCCGCCATGTCGGAGCCCTGGTTTAGCTGCTGGAGGGATTTATTAAATGCACCAACTGGATGTGGTGCTTCATTGCAGGACTGGACCCATCCTGGTACCTGCAGCACGTGGTGGTTTGGGACCTGCAGACGGATAACATGTTCTTTTTCCTCGTCGAGGACTGGCTGTCGGTGGAGAACAAGAAGAATAACGGCGTGGTGGAGAAGGAGGTTCTTGCATCCTGTAAGCGCAGTTGATCTCATGCGGTGCTACTCAAAAAGCGGGGGTCACGAAACACGTGCAAATACGTGTGTGTGTGAGATTCCCTTTCTTTTCCCGCAGGCCCACAGGAGCTCCGGCAGTTCCGACGAATACTGCGGGTTCAGCTGCTTTACGGGGTGTTTGAGCGGCATATCTGGGTATCGGTGTGGGAGCGCCCGGCCCACAGTGCGTTCACACGTGCCCAGAGGGTGACCTGCTGCGCACTCCTCCTGCACCTCTACCTGGCTGCCACTGCCGTCTGGTACGGGGCTGTGGGGAGCACGGCGGACAGGTATGCTCCGGAACAATGCCAGACAAGAGGTCTTTTCAGGTCAGGCCGCCTCAGCTCTTTTGGCAGCAGTTCTGTATATTGCCTTTTGTTTACAGACCCTTAGTTGTCCCCTAAAGACACACAAAGGCCCTCGAATGGGAGTGGGCAACCACACGTAATACACACACATCAAAAAAAATCCTTCCCTACTTACTAAACCAGAGTTAACATAACACAGACTTACCATAATTCACCAAAACACTTAAATGTAAATACAACGACACGTTCAGTCGGCAGAAATAGATGATGGGACGGGGCCACCATCCTGGGTTAGGGGAAACGCATGAGAACGCTGGTAGGACGTACAAACCCCACGTCCGAGCCCCCAGCCCACACTGCCGACGCGGATAAAAATCAATCGGCGTTATACAATTTTAAAATTCAGTGTGGAAAAGTGAGATGGCAGTGGAACAGAGCAAATAATCTCTATGGCTGATAACGAATAAAAATTTTGCGGTCCTAAGCCAGCTGGCGGAGCAAAGGCCCCGGGGGGGCTGACCTTACAAAAGTAGGAGCGAAATGTGTGTGTGTGATTAGAAAGAGCAGTATAAAGAATAACAATGCTGTCGATTTGATCTTCCTGTTTGGAACTGACCGATGTGTTGAGTCGAATTTTTGTCTGGCTGTGTGCGGCAGAGGTCCCGTTTCAGACCGGCTGCTGGCGAACGCAGAAACTCTGGCGACCGGCGCGACGGTGGCCGTCCTGATGCTTCCCCTTCAGCTCCTCTTCTGCTTCCTGTTTCGGAACACCCGCAGCAAGGTGCTCCGTCACGCGCCTTTTTGCAAACATCGTACCGTCAACACACAACCGTCGGTCGCAGTGTACTGAACTCAGGGGGCCTTCGAGCCGGGTCGTCATTTTCCTTCTTCACTTGGGTAGAATCCACATGGTTCGGTTCCCACCATCCCGTTCGTTTCCCAGGTAACGGCGGAGGATTCGGCGCCATCGAGTCCTGCGTGTCACACGGTTGAGATGGACATTCACGTGGACCACTTGAAGATCACGGGCTCCTCCTTCCTCTCCTTGCCCGGGGGATTGGACTCCATCTCAGATGGAAGGTTTCCATCCACAGTAAGAATAGTTCTGGTCACACTGTACATCCGGGGTGTTGCCTTACATGTCCGTGTCGTGGGAGAATATTAGCTAAACGTGTATTTTTCTGTGTATAAAGTGCCTTCCCTTTATCTCAGGAGTCTCTGGAAAGTCAGAACGTAGAATCTCCCTCTTGGAATACCTCAGAACAGGGTAATAAAAGGTAATCGAGTACAGAAAAAGAATCACAAGTACAATTTTGTATATAAGTGCTTTCATATAAACCGGAGAATTCAAGAATTATTTGGTCATTGCTTTGCTGGTACCAGTTCAATAAGGCTATATAGACTAACCTTGTACTGATATTTGTTTCCATCATATTTATGTTGGCTTCATGGCGCAAAAAGTCATCAAATACTCTCCTTGTATACGTTGTAAAAATCCTCATCTCCGTTTCGCTGACAAATTGTCACCAAATGCAGAATGGACCCATGGGCCTCTACTGACAGCATCTTCGATCTCCTGGAATTGTCGGTGGCCCCACCCCTGGAACCAACCCGTTTGCTAAAAAGGAAGAAGGCCCAACTGCAGCTGTACTTGGGTTCTCCGGTCGGTTCCCAGGCGCAGGGCCATTCCAGTCAAATGTTCACTCAGAGATCAGACCAAGAGGAGAACCATCTTACACTTTCTGGTGAGTTTACCAGCACGTCTGCGACCACTGCTAGTATCGCTGCACGTCGGTAGCTCTATAAAGCTCAATCTCTGTTGGTCTGTTTGTTGGTTCTTTAAGCTCAGCTGAGTTCTGCAAGCCACAGACTTACAAGTTTGGCATAGTGGAACTTCTCACGAGGTTTTTGCACAGCCAAACACATGTACATACACATCACTATACACATTAGTAACGTTGTTATGTCCTTCCAGGCAGTCCTTGGCTAATTTCTCAAGGTGAAGACAAATGAGCCACTACACACACACACACACACACACACACACACACACACACACACACACACACACACGCACACAGAGCAGGGAGGGGTTGGGGGATGCTTGAGGGAAGGACCCATAATATTACACACAACACAGACTCAGCACTGCACGCATAACTAACAGAAGGGTAATAAAGTTTGTCAAAGTGTATTCTGTTATTATTTTTCTCCTTTCCACCTTTTCACTGGGCTACGACCAACATGTAACTCTTTGTGTCCACCTTTTTCACAGCACTAATACTTACATACCAAATGACCCTCCGATTTGGTGTCCCTTAGCTAGTTGCCTATAAAACGAAATAGCTCAGCATGTTAGCAAAGCACTGGGAATAGGAGAAGGAGACAACAACCACACCAAACTACCCTGGGTCGTCACCAGGTGTTGGCCAGCATTTGGCTGTTCTTTTTACCACAGAGGAAGAACTGATGAGATCCACAGCTCTGGAGACAGATGTGAGCAGCAGTGCCTCCTCGGGTGGAGTGACGTCAGACAGCGGCCGCTTCTCCCCCTTCAGGACAGCGCTGTCTGAAACGTGAGTGAGCAACATCGTTCTTGCATCAGACGCCAGACACTATGGGGAACTATCACCACCTGCTTCTCCACCACGCAATTTTTGGATTTAAACATTTCTAGCAGATGGGTCCATCGCTTAGAGGCATGAAATCCATGTTGGGTCAGTAAATAATGCACAGTTGTTCTAAAAGTTCAATTTAAATCCCTTTCTGCAGGTCAGATAGAACTGTCCCAGAGGGCGTAGACTTGTAACCAAAAGCTGGCAGGGAATGAGGGATAAAGTGAGACTCTTGAGAAAAGCACTTAAACAGCACGTCCCCTGTGAGAAGTCATTACGTATTTGGTGACTAGTGGGGGATGTCGTACTTTGGCCCTTACCAGGCGATGGAGTTCCTGCAGTGGCTGGTCAGAGCCTGATCAGGAGAGGCCCCCGTACGAATCTGCAGACCAGCCTCTGCAGTCCAACCTCTGCAGACCAGCCTCATCCCTCTCTGTGTTCAGCACCACCAGCACCTCCCTGCCGAGCCCATCCCCAGACTCTGTGTGGGCTGCCTCTGCTACGCGCATCGGTGAGATGCTAACCCCTCGCTACGGGATGCTTTATTAACTCATCCACTTTGAACAGGGCAATATATTTAAAGTCCGCTATAATACACAGAATTACTCTTTCAGCCACACGTGATAAATGATGTGTTGTGAGCATCACTTAATATTTAAAAAGCAATTCAGTCTCAGTGATTAATGTCTGACTGAGTGATGTTTTCTCCTTTAGGTGTTCCTCGCAGAGCCCCCAGCTGGCGACTTCCTCCGTGGATGCTAAGGGTGACGTACCTGCTGGCCGCGTTGGCTTTGGGGGGCTGCCTGGCTCTCGTGGGACTCTACAGCAGCGGCTTCTCTGACTCCGTCCTCCTAATGTGGCTCATCTCAGCTGTCTCGGCCATCTTGACCTCTGCCTTCCTGCTGGAGCCCCTCAAGGTGCCCAGAATTTCCTCCCAGAGTTCCGAGCATCAAGCAAAGAACGAATCCTTACCCTAAAAAATACAATGTTGGCCTTGACTATTTTGGGGCAACTCTAGTACCAGGCAAAGTTCAAAGCTAATCCATCCATTAACCTGGAGCAATAGGCTAGGAGGGTATACCCTAGTTGGGATATCAGTTCATCACAGGGTAGCCACACATACAAATATTCACACACGTATTCACCAGAAACACGTCTTTGGTCTGTTAGAGGGAATCAGAGCCTTCAGACTAAATTCACGTAGACATGAGGAGAACTTGCAAACTCCACACAGAGCTGGATACAAACCCACGTCCGAACAGCCCAGCAGCTATTCCTATATATTAGGCGACTAATGCTAATCGAGACATCTGACCCCCCCATTCAAATTCAGGCTCCGATTCAAGTTATAACTATGTTATAGTCAAGGTTGCTGTCACACTGCATTGCCTGAGATGATGGTGTTTTCTCCTCAGGTGTGTATCCAGGCTCTGTTCCTGGCCACAGTTGTGAAGCCAGTGGACCCGGAGGTGGAGCAGCGGCTCAGCCAGGAGCCTGTGCTGAGGACAGGGCTTGTAGAGCAGGGGGATAAAGTTCGTCCCCCTTGTGGATACGGCCTGCTGCATGCCAAGGAGGAAGCCCGCAAGGTCCGGGCCCTGAGGTCACTGATGAAGGTAGCGCCAACGGCAGGAGAACTGACCCCCCGAACCCCCCGGCCTGTTAACTTCTATCTGCAGCAGCTTTAATCAGAAGGATATTGCATTTCGGTTGCAATTCTGGCACCTGAACTGTACACGTTCAGGTTACGGGTCTTTGTTCTTAACCACCTGCTGCCCGTTTTTCCACACAATATATACAGTTGATATACTGTGTGTCACATACCCGCTATAAAAATAAATGAGAATTTTTTTAAGGTGTTTTTCATCTATCCTTCTCCTCGTCATTTTCCGTGCCCAGAGCTGCACGGTTCAGGTGCTGTTCCTGTTGGTCGTTCTGCTGGCGAACTACCACAGCGGTGTCCGCGACGCTCAGGCCCGGCTGCTGCGCTCGGCCATCAAGCGCTCCCTGCTTTCGGCTTCACCCGGGTCCCAAAGTGTCAGCCGCTTAGCCGGGTAACCCCAACTCTTCCGCTCACACTCTTCCCTCCCACCCGGGACACACGGCGCGACAAAAGAAATGACGGGGTGTGTGTGTGTTTGTTTGTGTGTGTGCAGGTGGACAGAAGTCTGGCAGTGGATGGATAGGAGTCTCGCTCCACACCTACACCAGACCCCCGGTTCCCTTGTGGGGCTGCCGCGGCTACAGAGGGTGCAGTTTCAGGACAGTAAGGCCTGCTATCGTATTTATCCGTTTATCCATATTTAAAAGGTGCTGCTAAACACACTGTTGCACTCACTGTACAGTGTGTTGCACAATGGTTTAACATTAATGTTTTAATATTTGATACCCAGTCGTTTTTTTCTCCGCACCTAGGCTGCTGTGACAAGGCCGGGTCTTACGGAGGGTCTCGCGGCGCGATGTTGACGCCGCCTGTTTCCGCTTCCTCACAAACCCCCGTGGACCCGACTGCGTCGGCCCTTTATACCACCTCCGAAAAGCTCTTTTCCTGGTAAGAAACCACTGGCATTCTGGTCTTTTTTGATTTCCCGTGGCTTCGCCTAAGATAAAAGGCGAGTTCGAATTCCCCGGGGAGCGCAATGCATTATGTATTTGCTTAGCAGACAGTTTTATGTTAAGTCCCACAATTTGGTTTCCAAATCAGCATCTTCTGGATCAGTTAAGGTGCCTGTAACGTCAGTAGAAAAGCCGCCACGTTCTGTCAGGGTTCTTAACCACAACCTTGCCGGTGCAGGATGTGGCTGCCGTGGTCTTGTGGGGTCCGGCCTGGAACAGAGGACGTCGTGGATCTGGGGAACAGCAGTGGCCTCACGCGCCACATCCTGGCAGGTTTGCAGTCGGCACGTTGGCTCTCTGCTGCGTAAGTCACCCCGCTTCGCTACTATAGTAGCCGGCGCTCCGGTGAAGGAAGGATGTGGGTTCAAATCCCACATAATACCACAGTACCCTTTATCCAGGTACTTGCACTGACCTGATGCTGCAGGAATAACCCAGCTATTTAAATGGACTCTTTAGGTAACATTTAAGTCACCTTGAACAGTGTCAGCTAGCGGATAAATATAATAAATTGTTACCACCTTTTTGCATTTTTTTACCTTTTTGTACCTTCATACATTGGAGCGATTTGAGTATTTTCCTACAAAACGTGAACGCAAACCGAGGCTGATGAGGAAGCTGTAAATCACAGTGACTGTGACTTTTGGTGCTTATATAAGTGCACAGTTTGACTGGGAGCTGCTTATTTTCCCAAGTACTCAGGCTGTGTCTGTGGAGTTTACTCAGTACCACAGAGAAACCTCTCTGTTCGTCCGCGTTACCGTCCGTTTTGAGGCTCCGCCAAGAGACACCTTGCCGGCCATCTCCGTACAACCTCTTCTTGTGCCACCATCTTCCTCCTCGGGCCCCGACTTACAGGTGGCCTTACTGGTAAGGACCAGCAAACATCTGGGTTGAGAATGTGCTGTAAGTCCACCGTGGAACGATGTTTTCAGGCCTGTCTTCCACCTCCCAGGCGCTCTTGCTGCTTTTCGCCCTGTCCTTCCTGGGCAGCGGGCTCTGGGCGGCAGTCAGGGGTCAGGGACACGGCTCCCACCACCTCCAGCTCCTGGTATCACTGCTGTCCCTGACCGGTGTTGCGCTGCGATTCTCCTTCCTGTCTGCAACGTCCACCTGCCTGTCCCAGCTCCGCTCTGCGCCGCAGGGTTTTATCAGCTTCCGCAGAGCCGCCCTGCTGGACAAGGCGAGCTCTCAGCTTTCTGCCCTGCTGCTCACACTGCTGCTTCTCAAGGTAAAGCAGTGCACGACACAGAGAAAGTCATTTACATGCATCCTGAATTTGCTATCAAACTTCTTTAGGCACGCAGGTGATGGAGAAAGTGAGAAGATGGGCTCTGAACCACATTTCTCTGCCTAGTCCACACTGTTGATTTCAGGTTAATCTTATGCCAACAACCTTCAGGACTTGAGTAAGTGTCTTTAACCAGCAAACTACCTTCTGAGCGGAGAAGTGAGTCAACTGTAAAAAAGGCACATGAGATGAGGTGTCAATGTTGCAGACAGTAGCAGTGACGGACACCACTGACTGTGATTTCAGACGGCGGGCGTACTGCGGTTTGTGCGGCGCTGGGTGGTATTTGGCCGGGTTCTGCAGGAGACCTGGCGAGAGCTGCGCTGGGCCGCCTTTCTTCTGCTGGTCCTGCTCTTGCTCTTCTCACATGTCGGCTGCCTGGTGAGGAACGACTGGAGCTCTGAGACAATGAGCTTAGTAGCCAGAAGAAGTGAAAAAGCCCCTTTCAGCAGAGCTGATGGTTTTCCATCTCCAATTTTTCTGCTCCATTAGTTAGCCATTAAAACAAACTGATGGTTACTGTTGAATTAATATACCACCCCCCCCACAATCTGGGACGTAGAGATATCTACAGTCTACAATTTACAAGGTTCAAGGTTCACGTTGTCATTCTGCCCTTGTAGAAGAGAGAAGCAAATGTAGTTTCTCCTGGACCAGGACATGACATCTCAATATGAGATGTTAATTTGCCCTTAACAGAAGGGACTAAAATGGACCCTTCTCTCTGGTCTTTGATTCAGCTCTTCTCCCACTCAGTGGGGGGCTTCAGGACAGTGGGCCACTCCTTTGTTACTGTGACATCAGCACTGCGTGGACGGGCCATCATTAGACAGGTCTGTGAGCACCACCCCGTGTTGGGGGTGCTCTACTGGCTCTGCGTGCTGGGTGTGAGCCTCTGGCTGCTGGGACGCCTCTGCGGGGTTATACTGCTGCGCTCCTACAGGACGGTGCGGGCAGAGATGTACCGGCCCACCACTGAAACTCAGGACTACGAAATGGTGGACTTCTTCATAAAGAGACTAAAGCTCTGGATGGGACTTGCAAAGACTAAAGAGGTACGAAACCCATCTGATGTTGTATTGATTTCACTACTATTGACAATTTCCTTTGTGGTGTGGAGGTTTCACATGGAGGCAGAGCTGTGATAGTTTCCCAATTTATCTGAAAGAATGACCCGAGTTTTTTTCCCCACTCTTTCTGCCTTTTGTTTCCAGTTCAGACACAAAGTGAAGTTTGAGGGGATGGTGTCTCCGCCATCCCGGTCCTCCCAGCTGTCTCAGCTCTCTGGGTTCATGGAGCTCCACAGCCCATCGAGTCCCAGGTTAGCTTCTGCCACATCCTTGGGCTCCGACGACTCAGGCTTGTCTGACAACTACAACGTCCAGTCCTACCTGGACAGGCTGCTTCCTGCCATCGACACCCTTCTGTCCCAGTTTGAACGGGTTAACCAGGTGACAGATGACCTGTGCCACCTGGAGCAGGAGCTGCTGAGAGCATGTATCAGGATCTCTCAAAGACAGCAGGTTGTCAGAAGAAGCAATCCATGGAGGAACTCATCATCAGTGGCACCTCCAGAAGCCTTCGCCCCTCCAGCTCCTTCAGCTGGACCGTCTCTTGGGCTCCCATGCTCCTTTGCTTGCGTTCCAGCCCTCCCTCGCACAGCCCCTTCCACTTTGGAGGTGTCTTTTCATTGGCGGTCTCCACATCTCATCAAAGCAGTGAACAGTGCCCTGGAGAACAGCAGCAGGCCCGTACGACGGGTCTCTGGCACGGACGCTGGGAGCAGGCCGGTCCCGCTGCGCCGGGCCTGGCACTCGAGCACCTCCCACTCAGCAGACGTAGCCCTGCGAGCTGCCCAGACCACTGGCAGCGGCCTGCTGACACGGCCCAGGAGTGAAGAGGGCAAGAGGAGACCGGCCTGCGAGTACGTCCCGGTGAAGAGGCGAGCCTGGCACCCCGAGGAGGAGATGTGGAAGGACTGAACTTACAGACCAAGTTACCATGGTAACTGTGCTAGTGAGGGCAAAGGGAAACTCTGTACAGCAGGTTCCCCTGACCTGGCAGTGGTGAAAACAAAGTGCCAAATAAAACACGAACACGCGAGCAACATCATTTGGTGTCTGCACTTGAAAAAGGGGTAAATAATCGTTTAAAATGAAGCTTTTTTTCATCTAAAAAATGACAAAAGGCATTATAAATTTCAGGTTGTGCGCAGATGTACAAGGCAGTTTTTCACTCGTGTTCAAAAAAAATGCGATAACAAAAATTTTCTCTTCCTTGTCTTGATACTTGATTTCTTTTAAAATGCACAATAAACTTCTGAAAAGTACATTTGTGACAAGACTTGGGAGTTCTTTCAAGTTGAATAGATAAAGACATCTTTTATATCCTAGGAAGTGCAATTTCTTTCTGATATTTACCATAATGTGCTCCAGTCTACTTTATAAAATATTTTTACCAATAAAAACCTGACATGTCATAATGGTCTGTCAATGAGTTTGATTTTCAAAAAATTTTTTTTTTTTAACAATTACAATTCCATAGTCTGCAGAATAATTTTTCGCCGAAGAGGAAAGGGTGAATTCTGAAATTCACTGCGGGTTTAAATCTCAATATTCACTGAAACATGCGCGGAAAAGTCCTCGCCGCACATGCTTTGTGGCACAGGCAAATGAGCAAATCTGTGAGCGTGTCAGAAATATCTTTTGGCCAACACTTAAAGGAACTTTTGTATAGTTTTACTGTATTTAAGATAAACCTGCAGCAAAGTTAAAACTGATAACCTAGGATTCAATTGTTTTTGTAAACAGGTACATTTAATCTTATCATTTGAATGGGCACTTAAGATTAGCTTTGGTCGGATACGACAATTTGTGCAGCAACAAAGGACAGCGTACACATACTGTGGACGGAAATGTATAGCGATGATTTAGAAATTTGCAATTAATAAATGATGAAAAGCGCCTTTTGTGTGAGTGTGAGAATGTCCGGGACCACGAAATAAAAAAGCAGCCTATGACAACCCGGAAACTTTATACGAGACCTCGTGTGACTTATAACATTCGAAATGAAGAGATCTGATGAATAAAACATTTCCAGTGTTCACTGAAGATTGCAGATATTCTTGGACATTTTTCACCAAAGATTATTAAAGCAAATTGCACATAATTGTTATATATTGCAATTCTGGATTAAAAAGAAAGAACTTTATGTCATCAATCTGTTGACCATATGGTACGTGTCAGTCCTGGCCTCTTTTCGGTACCGAACAGATTTAGGCAATATTGTTACAGCAAAGCGGGTCTGGATCTGATAATAAAAATACTGTCTTGACCGACACAAAGGTACGTGTTCGGTCACCCATCTTCCGATATGTTTTTAAACACGGAAAAAAATGTTTGGTGAAAATACTGGCATGCGATCGGGCAAACTTATGTCTGAAAAATAATTAAAATTTAAGAAATGTGTAAGAAATAGCTCCAGATACCTCGGGGGTTCTATTTCAACTGTCTGTTGCCTAAAAACTGAATAAAATTGCAGGTGTATTTTGATTCAAAAAAAAAAAAAACATTCTCAGGACAGCTCACTCGTATTAAAGCGTTTTTCTGAAAATCTGCTGGTCACAACAGCACAAAATGCACGTAATATGAAATTTCCTTTACATGGATCTCTAAAACATATGCGATTTAACCCCACTAAGCAGCTAAAAAAAAACATAAAGCCAGAACTCACTTTCTTCACCTTAGGTTCAGTCAAATTATCTCAATGACATTGTTTAAAAGTATGGGGCATTATTATTCCATTACTTATCAACACGTATCTTTAAGTTTCCACGTGTTTCTTTATCTCCAAGATAAAGAGAAGGGGGTAGAACTGAAGGTCCATCTGTATAAAAAGGTCCCGGTTCTGCTACCGAGGCACCTTTTCGTGCACCACTGAAAAGAAGTAGACAAGATGAAGCTGGCTTTTGCTCTCCTTGCCATGGTGGCACTCTCTGAGTGCTTACACAAGTAAGTAAATCTCTTATTGCGTTCGAAAAAGTGTAACAACCACTTTTTAACTCTTCAGAGAAGCAAGTAAAGCAGTTCCTTGCTATCCGAACCCTGTATCCGTATTTTTTCTATAACGGCTCTTGAAAATTAATACCTGTTGTATCGGTAACTGAATACAAACTTTTGATGTAATGAACATCTATCTGAAGCTTATCCATAATAAAAAAATTAAAAAAGGCAAGAAAAATGCAAAAAAATCTAAAAATCTACAAATACCAGACAGTAGTGTACAGTGTGCTGTAATAAAACAATACTGTATGTATTGTAATAAACTCTATTGTGTTCTGTTAAGAATTTACCGGAAGCCAGACGCTGCATTGTGTTATCAGCTGTTTCACCTGTTTCACTTTCTCTTGACATATTTGGGCCATGGCACCACATTTATTGTACATTTCATTTTTTAGATTAAACATGTTTATTTCAACGCCGGTTGTTGCATGAAACAAAGAGGTGGACAGCGGATTATTTTGACACACGTCAAAGGATCTGAAAAATTTGGTATCGCGCACTTTCCAGGGACAAATTAAGATACCGAAGAGTTATTGCACAATGAATACTTATATTTTTCAGGACTACTGATAATATTTTTGACCTCCCCAAAATGCCTGACAAGTTGTTATACAACAGTTTTATTTTACAGTTCAATCATTTATGTCCTTTCTTGCAAAATTTCGTTACTGAAAAATCCTTTTTCATGTTGCTGCAGCACTGCCACACGATAAAAAAGTAAAATGATCAAATGCTGCGTGGGTGGCATGTTCAAAAGATACTCCACAGATTTTGACATTGGCAAAATCCTCAGCCACCAGTTTTCACCCTTGAATTCTGCTGAGGGACAGTGATGTGGAGACATTCAAAGTCATTCATTCTAAATGAAAGTCAAAGGAAAATTCAAAGGCAGCACCAGAAAAAAAAAAAAAATCACTGCCGCAGTATATGATTTACATTTCTTACTTTTCGTAGCCCTGTGTGACCTGTTGTTTGACCTTTGTATCTCAGGATCCCTCTGATCAAGGGTAAGACTGCCAGGGAGAGCTTGGAGGAGCAGGGCCTGTGGGAAGTGTACAGAAAGAAATACCCCTACCACCCCATGATCAAGTTTGATCCCAGCTTTGCTGTCGGCAATGAGCAAATGACCAATGATGCCGACGTGAGTCTAAACACATTATTTTTTATAATTTTCATTCTTTCTCAAGTTATAGAAATAGTTGAATAGCACAGTTTAAAAACGTAACCAGTTCTAGTTAAGACTTTAAATTCAAAGTTCTTAGTCTCAATTTTTTGACAGCAGGTCAGTTGCAAATGATTCAAAATGCCAAGTGTTACATTAAAAAGGCCTGCAAGAAAGGGAAATATAGAATTCAAATGAGCTATCTGTGGAGATTTTATTTTCATTTTCAGAATTAATTTTCATTTTCTGTTTTTTATAGATTTTCAAAAACTTTTTTCCACACACTAAATGGTGCCAGTGTTAGGGTTTCTAGAAACATCTAGCATAGCTCTCAACACATAACAGCTTCTGTATGTGCCCTGAGGTTGCAAGCAGACCACATTCTTTCTCTTCCCATCATGCAGCTCTCCTACTATGGTGTCATTTCCATTGGGACTCCTCCTCAGTCTTTCAGCGTCATCTTCGACACCGGGTCTTCCAACCTGTGGGTGCCTTCCGTCTACTGCTCCAGCCAGGCTTGCAGTATGTATTGCAAATAACTACACCTCCGCTGAAATCAAAACTATTCATTCTTTTTGAAGACGCACCAGAAACTGAGTCTTACTCCTTCACAGAGTGAAATACACAAAGTTCTACATAACGTGTATTAGATGAAAATGACTCTGCATGTTTGCTCATTTTCAGCAAACCACCGGAAGTACAACCCTGGCCAGTCCTCCACTTTCAAGTGGGATGGGAAAACCCTCTCCATCCAGTATGGAACTGGCAGCATGACTGGCTACTTGGGATATGACACTGTTCAGGTGAAAATTCATGAGTGAAAACAGGTGGCCATAATATAATACATACTTCTAAAGTAAAACAGAACTGCTTACAGGATGTGACTTGAAAGGTAAAACAGTTTGAAGAGCCAGAGCAGACAGTTCAACATCTATTAGATGATCTACACAGTAGAAGTGGTTAGTCTAAGGACAGTAATATAATTCAGCTAAATCCATCACATCTACGGAAACGTTAAGCAAAACGTTGAATCTGGTTTTACAGCAGAGCATTTTAAAAGCTGTGCTTTGTGCCCTGACTGTGCTCCTCCTCCCAGGTTGGCGGCATCGTTGACCCCAACCAGATCTTCGGGCTGAGTGTGACTGAGGCCCCGTTCATGGCCCACATGGCTGCGGACGGCATCTTGGGTCTGGCCTTCCCCAGCATTTCTAGCTCTGGTGCCACCCCTGTCTTTGACAACATGATGAGTCAGGGTTTGGTGTCCCAAGACCTGTTCTCAGTCTACCTGAGCAGGTAAATACTTGCAATTCCACACAGTGGTCGAGGGATAAGCTGTAGTAGTGCAGCAGAAGACATAGCCCAGAATTTGCAGTTTCTGTCTCAAACCACAAAGGGGAACTCTTGGCAGTACACTGAGGCTGTATCTCCTCAGTTAAGGGGGTGGGGGCTGGAATGACTGCAAACACAATAAAAGCGACTGCAGCTGTTTGAAAAATAGCTCTAGATGAAATGGTCTAGTAGGCCAGTAAGTATTCATAATAATATAATAATATGCCTAGAAAATCTGACAGCTCTTGTTATCCTAAAGATAAAGGCCTGCAATGATAACAACCTTTAATAATTGCTATGCGGGTATGAAAAAGGACAGTGCACTTATTTGTTTATCTCCCTTCACCAGCAATTCCCAGAGTGGCAGTATGCTGACCTTGGGTGGAATTGACTCCTCTTACTACACAGGCCAGATTGCGTGGATCCCCCTGTCCTCCGAGTCCTACTGGCAGATCACCATGGAGAGGTATGCTTATTTCCCTCCCCACACCCCCTCCCTTCCGTCAATTACACGGACCCCCTTCTTCATCAAACATCAATGTGTCATGCGTGTCGTATTAGCCTCTACAAAACCCAGTTATGCCATTTTTTTGCTTTAATGTCACCCCTTATTAATATTATCAAATTAATATAGGTTTACACACTCAATAAGCAGTGACCACGTTCCACAGTGACGATTAAAACGCTGTTTGAGCCGCACACATCCTATTAGTAGCTACGATTTTTTTTCAGGGCTTCTGTCTAATTCGGGTTTCTATTTCAGCGTCACCATCAATGGAAACGTTGTGGCTTGCAACGGCGGTTGCCAGGCTATCGTGGACACTGGTACCTCCCTTATTGTTGGCCCAACTGCTGATATCAACAACATGAACCAGTGGGTCAGCGCCACCCAGTACAATGGAGATGTAAGTCCAATTAAGCATTTATTTTCCAACGCAACGGTGAGCTGAACCAAAGCTCTACAGCGACGCGTTCGTGGAAAGAAAAATCTATTTGCTTCAGTCCCCCGAACTTATTCCCATCGTGGTCATCAGTTAAAATTTTAAAGACGTTGCCGAATAATCTCTTTTTCATGGCACGTTTATTACTGGTCCGAGGAGTCTCAGGGTGCTGAAGTGGCCCTGATGGCAGCTTTTTTGGAACTTTATGGATCCTTTTATCTTCTCAGGCCATGGTCAACTGTAACTCTATTCAGAGCATGCCAGAGATCACCTTCAACATTAATGGATACTCCTTCACCCTCCCAGCTTCTGCCTATGTCAGGCAGGTGAGTACAGTACTGCCATTTACATTAAAACTGTATATACCTGGAATTTCCTGACATATGACCCCCAGTGGAACAATTACTGAGACTAACATTACCACGTCGAATTTGTTTAATTTGTTTGTGTAATAATAATCGAAGATCAACGTGTATTTTGTGTGTCCGTCTTAAATGATTGTTTGCATTTTCTGTTTTGCAGTCTGCATATTATGGCTGCCGCACTGGTTTCAGTGGCAGTAACTCCAACCTCTGGATCCTGGGCGACGTCTTCATAAGAGAGTACTATTCTATCTTTGACAGATCCAATAACATGGTGGGTCTGGCCAAGGCTGTCTAACCGTGCTGAAATTTGAAGTGTAACATCTGTCTGTATGGTGATGTACCAGAGAAACGAATAAACCTTGGTAAATCATTCAAGCGATGTTACCTGTTGCCTTTTTTAAAAAAAAAATCTAAATAGACTACTTTCACATCCAACACGGAACAAAAATAATTATCCCATCGGGAAAACTCATCTGAATGTTTAGATATTAATAGCAATAAAAAGCCATGAAATCTGCACTCTGTTCACTTGGTGAAAAACAATGAAAGTCAAACTTGCACTCAGTATTAATATTTAAATTAGAAACTGACCAGAACTGCAAAGGAGGCGAGTAAATCTAACTACAACCCTATTTATCTTAAAATCTGAGCACAAAAGGTTGCAGGATGGTTATTCCTTATCTGTAAAAGGTAGGGACTGCATTTTGGTTTTGAAAGGCAGGTGCTGTGAATTTTTAAACGTGCCTATTTTTTTTCTTGCTATATCGACGCTGTTTATAGAAACTAGACTTACATTTTATTTACAGTACCAATATAATGCTATGAAAAAGCACTGAAAAATTCAACTACACCATGTTTACCCCCCCCCCCCCCGCCACAGGGCCTCATTACCGGGAAGAAAAAAAAAGAAATTTAAANCCCCCCCCCCCCCCAGCCACAGGGCCTCATTACCGGGAAGAAAAAAAAAGAAATTTAAATTCCCAGAAAAAAAAATATAAAACGGGTTAACCGTGATTTTTCCTCATAGTTGTGCCATCGGAATTTCGCAAAGTTGGCGATCTAACACTGCAAGTCGCCTTGATCAAACTGACGAATAAGTCCCACCCATCACGCCCACTTGTTTCCACAAGTTTATCTTTGTTCGCTTTTTGGTAAGTTTTACATGTATTGAAATAAATAATAAAAGCAACATCCCATAGCACGTGGCCTCCCTTCCGTCAGCCTCTGTAAAATCACCTGCAAACACACCATCCGAGTCTTTGTTTAAAAATGTCTTTGTTTTGTCCATTTATTGTTTCTGAGTGTTTAGAAAGGCCAGTTTCACGCGAAGAAGGATTTTGACGTTACTGGGTGGGATATGATGAACGGGCAGAACGTTTATGCAAACACACGTGCTTCCGTAGGACTGGTGGCCACCGTGCGCGCGTGTCACAGAGAGACTAACCCATAGTACCACCGTGTGGTGAGGGCACTCGGTGGCCCCCCCCGTGACAGGTGTGTGTGTGTAAGCAAACCAGCTGGTAGTAGATCATGCTCAGGGTGCCGTGGACCCGCTCCCTTTCCCGGTTGTGTGCCCCAGGTCCACGGAGGAGCCCGGCGGGTGCGGGCTATAGCGAAGCGGCGAGCCGTGCGCCCCTCCCGCGCAGAGGCACGTGCCACCGGCGGGCGAGCGGCGGCGCGAGCGCAGGGACCCCGCGGGTCGCTCTCAGGTAACTGTCACAGTGCGCGTCGCTGCGGCGCCCCGGTCCTCGTCATTCGGATTAAAACATCCGAAGAGAAGCTTTCGGCCCCGGTCACAGTGTGTAAACCCAGCATATGACTAAGGTCACTCGTGTGTGTGTAAATGTGCTTTTTTGAGGCGGCTTGACGAAGAGCGGCTATTGTCTTCAGGCGCTGAACTTATGAAACAATGGCGTTGGGGTTGAATTGTTTTTATGTTGGCAGCGAACGAAGTGAGCTCGGTTAAAAAAGAAGAAAAAAAACTCAACCCCGTTCCCTTTTCAGGGCCAGAATCGTTAAAATGAGAAATACCGCGGCATGAAGGGGTAGCGCCACAGTGGGCAGTCAAGTTTGTACGATCATGGCGTCGTTTGTTTATGAAGCTTTCTGGGCTCCGTTGTGATCTCCTCGTAGAGGTCGCAATACATGGCGAACATAACTTTTTGAGCCTTAGTTTTTTTAAATGTCATGTTCGTAGGCTCAGCTCCTTTGCCGTTTTATTTTTCATGGGCGGGATGGTGACGGGCTACCCGCTGCAGTGCAGCTCGGTTGTATTGAAATTAAACCGACATTTTGCGTGTCTACAGCGGGAAGTTTGGGGGGTTTATATGGGATTTACCCCAAAGAACGACAACACTCGTGTGAAGGAGAAAAATGTTTAATTCGGCTCGGTCGCTTCACTGGGCTCTTCGGGGTCTTTTACTTCCGGTGTCACGAGCTGTCGGAAGGAAGCGAGCGCCGCTCGGTTGCCACGGGCGACCGATCAGACTTTGTTTTTTTTCCCCCTCTATTGTTAATAGTTGTTACTGTACATTAAGCACTACCATCTATATAATTTAAAATTCAGTCCTGTTAAATTTCTGTACCCATTTCAACGGGCGTGAAACGAATGAATATACTTATATATTATATATTAATATATAGTATATATTGATATATATTATTATAAATCGTTTTCTATCATTAACCACCTACCCTGAGGAGGACCACGGCGGTCAGGAGACTGTCCCGAAAACACTGAACACTTGAATGTGAAACTGCCCCTGGATGGGACACCAGTCTGTGCCGGGGGTGATCGCACGCATCCACACGCTGCGGGCAATTTAGAGTAATTAATTAACCTGGGATACATGTCTACGCACTGTGGGAGGAAACCCACCCAGATATAGGGAGAACATGCAAACTCCACAGACACTGAGCCGGATTTGAACTCACGCCCGACCAGTCCAAGTCACCGTGCTGCACATACAGTTATAATAATAATAATAATAATAGACACTGTGAAAGAGTGGAAAAAAATCAGAAGGCAGTTGGATGCACATTTTTTTATTTGATAACATTCATTGTTTCTGTTGGTTGATCATACCTTGTTTAATTAATTGCCAGCCGATGCCCTTTATGTTCATTAATTTTCTTAATAAGTTAATAAGTAAGTTAATAGGTAATGCTTAACCACAGTTAGATGAGTAAGGTCAGTTCATATTGCCAGATATGTTTGCATTACATTTAATTACTGGTCAAAGATTGTTTTATATGTTGTGTACTAGATACAAATGAATGCAACAAAAAGCAGTTTCGAAACTCCTATAATAGGCAATATTGCACACAACAACAAGTGAGCAAGTTTCATTTCTGTATGCGTTCACAGAACAATTTGTACAGTCAACTTCAGCATGGCTTCTGGGGGCTGGGGTCCAGAGAGCCCCCCAGGATCTGCTCAGCAAAACACCAATCGCTTGAGCAAAGAGCGGTCACCCTATCTGCTGCAGCATGCACATAACCCTGTGGACTGGTGAGAGCGTCTCCTGCACCACCCTGTGTTCCTTAGTGCTAAGACATTATTAAGATATGATTGTCACATATATACCAATCCTTAGGTTTCCATGGGGACAGGAGGCATTTGACAAGGCAAAGAAAGAAGACAAGCCTATATTCCTGTCAGGTGATTATTTCTGTTTTATAGCAAGGTGCTCATCTGTAGGAAAGCCAGTGTACTGCTGTGCATATAACACTTTTTAATAATATTGTTTGCACTCTGTGTAATCTTTCTAATAGGTAGAGCAGTGCTGCAGCACGCATGCTGTACTGTATTCTCCAGTATAATTTTCAGGGGCACCAGCTACTGTTGTGGTTAGGGCTGTGTCCTTGATAACACGAGGTCCCAAGTTTAAATCCCGCTCCTGCTATAATGCCCTTGATTAAAGTACTTATCCCGAATTGATACTGATAATACCCTGCTGTATAAATGGATGAAACGTCATAGAGTCGATTATGTAACACTGTAAGCCACTTTGGACTAAGGTGTCAGACAAATAAAGGTTTATAATATTGTTATGTATTCTCCAACATATACTGTGTGTTTATGTATTTTCTTGATATTGATTTTCCACGTTTCCTCTGTCACAGTGGGCTACTCCACATGTCACTGGTGTCATGTCATGGAGAGGGAGTCTTTTGAGGACCTGGAAATTGGCAAAATCCTTAGTGACAACTTTGTTTGCATCAAAGTGGACAGGGAGGAGCGACCTGATGTGGACAAAGTCTACATGACGTTTGTACAGGTCTTAACTGCTCTAAGACATATCATGAGTGCAGTGTATTCCTTTGTTAAAAAACAAGAGTGCTGTCATCCAGGTTGTATCAGTATATAAAAACACCCTGATTCTCAATGAGTTCAACAAAATCAGTGGGAATTTCTGAAGAAAAGCAAAACTTGGGCACCATGTAGAATGTGGTGTTATAAAGGAGAGGTTCACGGTGCTAGTTCTGCTTCACTTTCTCTTGATTTTCACCTTAAGTCACTGGTTCCTGGAGGAGAACACAAAGGACATTGCATTATATTTGTGGAAGATTTAGTCTTGTCTCCTGTAAGACCTATGACTAAATTAAGCTGTCAGTCACCTCAGTCAGTATGTGATCCCTGTTCTTGATTAACAACGAAAAGGTGTCTCTGTTCCCCTAGAAGAAACATATTTTTAAAGAATAATGCATGTAGTGACTTTTTTAAAGTCACAGTAAAGCCTGTTATGGATGTAAGAAATTGTTTGCAAATTTGAATATTTTTTGCTTTAAACACTCATAAATATCTAACAAACTAAGACACAAGGATGACAATTTTAGCACAGTTTAAATGTCTAGTCAGCTATTTACTGAAATGAAAAACCATTTATGTTAGGTGTTTTTGCGTACCTCTATTTTCAGGCTACAAGTGGGGGTGGAGGCTGGCCAATGAGTGTGTGGCTGACGCCTGACCTTCGACCTTTTCTTGGTGGCACATACTTCCCACCAAGGGACATGGGACACAGACCTGGGCTGAAGACCATACTGACGCGAATCATAGAGCAGGTGCTCTTCTCTTTGGCATGTGCTACAGAGAGATAGACGGTCACATAATGTCATTTAGTACAAATAACGAATTGGTTAAAATGTATTTACAATGGTTGCGTTAAATCCATTTTCATGCAGCACTCAGTGTTCATCCATACCTCTATGTGTGTTCTTAGTGGCAGAATAACAGAGCATCCCTGGAGTCCAGTGGGCAGCGGGTCATTGAGGCCCTGAAGAAGGGTACTGCTATTGCAGCCCACCCAGGAGATGTCCCCCCACTTGCCCCTGACGTGGCCCACAGGTGCTTCCAGCAACTGGCACATTCATATGAAGAAGAATATGGAGGCTTCAGGGATGCTCCCAAATTCCCCACGCCAGGTTAGTTGCATTAACTACACTAATAGAGTCAGTAAAATAATTGGCTCCAAAATTGTGGCCCGCACTACTGGTTGTCAGTCTTTTTCAGTTCTTTAGAAAATTGCCATACTTTTTGGCCTTGACGTACTATTTCGCTGTGAATAGGAACAATACAATGTTTTTTTTCTCCCTTTTGTAATGCTTGGGAAGGCTCTGTATTACCCACTAGAATTCTTTGGCACTGTGACTTCCCTCCATGTGCTGTAATGTATGTTGTCCTCTTCAGTGAACCTGATGTTCCTCATGTCGTTCTGGGCGGAGAACCGGTCAACTTCGGAGGGTGCAGAGGCCCTGCGGATGGCTCTGCACACCATGAGGATGATGGCGCTTGGTGGCATCTATGATCATGTGGCTCAGGTAGTGCAACTTGCCTTGATGCTTTTGCTTAAAAATGATCAGCCTGCCAGAGGAATTAATAATCATTGCACGTTCACTATTAGATATTCTGTTCTCATATTTTTATCCGCTCAATTTGCAGAAAGGCAGATATAGTGCATCAGGCTTCTAGCATCTGCCAGAAGTAACCCTTCTGCAGTCAGTAGCTAAAGCATCTTGTTTTATAACATACATTTTCAGGCTCAGTTAATAAAAGCCCTTTTGTAGCACAGCCATTTTGACCGTCAGTATGCTGACGGTTTCCTCCCACAGCCAACCTTTCCTAACTCTTCTAAGCATTCAACTCAGAGTATATTTTCTCTGCCTTTTTGTCATGTTCTTTCCCTCCTTTTTATGTTTCACTTTTCTTTTTTCCTTTTGGTTTTCTTTTTATCACTTGGCCTGAATCTTTTTTTCCCAGATGCTCACGTGTACCTTCCTTCTTTTTCGTTCTTTGCTCTTGCTTCATTCTTCTATTGCAGGGTTTCCACCGCTACTCCACAGACTCCTCCTGGCACGTGCCTCATTTTGAGAAGATGCTCTATGATCAGGCACAGCTGGCGGTGGCCTACATCACCGCCTACCAGGTTTGTGTGTTTGAATGTGTCTGTTTGTAAGTCTGCTTCATTGCATTTGCTGCGGTCAATTAATTTGAGCAAAATATATTGCTGTTGGCTCACTAAGATTGATTCTTCTAATATATACAAGCAAATGTTTGAATTTGTGCTACTTTGCATTCACACAACTGTAGGTCATGTTTTCCCTGAAAGTATTGTTATCCGCACTGGAATACACACGCTGCTGCATATTTAATCACTAGATTAAAGAAAGTGCTAACATAGTACTCAGTAAGCTTTTTGACCACCCTTCCGCCAGGCTGATGCGATCTGGCCACAGCTTTCTCCACAAGTTTTATGGTAATACAGCGTTACTGTTCCAAATAAAATCCCATGCTGCTCTGTTACAGGTGAAAATCATTGCTATGAATGTTTCTCCAGTTGCACAGATGCTGTGATGATTTGAGTTCTGGACATCGGAAGGGTTGTACATGACGTTTTTGTGCTTTTGGAATCATCTGTTAATCTCCCCGACAGGGAAAGAAATGTCATACTGCTGGATGCAGATGATCACATGGGGATGTAACGTAGGGGGCTGTATTAGCTAGGTTCTTTCATGAAGTAAAATATCCCACATCATGATAGAACAGCCAAAATCAGTACAGAACATTTAGTGCACAAAATGAGACACCCGATGGTGTGCACTCATTGCATAAGGGGCTCACAGTTGTTAGGTTGTGGTGTCCTGCCCTGCATTACTTAGTTTTTCTGTAGTTTCTCTTGATGCTGGGAAGGTTCTTTGTCCCGCTTTGAACTCTTGCTTGAGCAGAGTGGTATGGAGGCATGAATACTGGTGTGAGCTGAGATTTGCATATTTCACACATCAGTCACATGTAGCAGTCAGCAGTCTTCACACATGCTGTTAATATTGCATGGCCCTCATGCCCTCATTTTTGGTTTTTTCCTTGTCTCATTTTTATGCCAGTTGCAGGTTTGTGTGCTGCTTGTTATTGCTGTTATATTGTGTGGTTGAAACTTTTGTCTCAGTGGCCAGGAGGTATTTTCTAATAGGTGTTACTGGCAGAGTTCAGCTTTTTACTTAATCAAGGCTACTCTTGCAGGCTTCTTTCTGCCAATTGAACCAGTAACCTTCAGGTTAAAAAAAACCATGTTGTGAACCTTTTAAAGTATTTGTAAACTGATGATCTTTCTTTGCCCAGAAGATATATGCGTGAATTTTCCTCTTATGCATTTTCCAGTTTTGTCTGGGGTAACATGTTTTCAAAGCATACATATAGATGGCTATGGGAGTGCCTTGTGGTTTTTTAGCACCTGGCTCAGTGGTTTGGGAGCATGGGTACTGCTTGTGAGCAATCCACTGTCTTTGTCCCATGCAGGTATCAGGGGAACAGTTCTTTGCAGACGTGGCCCGGGACGTGTTGCTGTATGTCTCACGGGACCTTAGCGACAAGGTGAACAATCTGCACCATGTACCCCCTCCATCATTATCACCTGTTCACTCGCTTTGCTGATGCAGCTGTTCTAGTTCTCACATGTAATGGGATGCAAGAAGTATCTCCTGAACTGGGTCAGTGAGGTTATCCTGTCCCCTTAGTTGTGTGTTTAGTGCAGAATGGCCACTCCATATGATGAATGGGTCAACAACACTGAATGGCATGCGCTAATAAAGTTATTCCCGTCAGATCAGTATCTCTCCTGAGATTTATGAAGTTATTATGTGACAAAGAACCCTGTAATATAACTAGTTAATTTGTTGTTGATATTCACCATGTAATATTTCTCTGATGCTATTTATGTACGTGTATGTGTTCTGCAGACCCCATTTTGTCGAAAGTTTCCCCAGCAGCTCTTAACTTTCTGTTGTGTATATAATGAGAGCTCTGCGCTCTGTTGCCATGGAGAATGGCAGCTGCTTACCCCTCCTCCCTTCTACCCTGCAGTCTGGGGGCTTCTACAGTGCAGAGGATGCAGACTCCCTCCCCACCACAGAATCCACTGAGAAGAAGGAGGGGGCTTTCTGTGTGTGGACTGCCGGGGAGATAAGGGACCTGCTGCCGGAGCCTGTGGAGGGGGCCACAGGGGGGGCCACTCAGGCAGACATATTCATGCACCACTATGGTGTCAAGGAACAGGGAAATGTGGAGCCTGAGCAGGTGTGTGGTGGAGTGGAGAAGTGTGGGGGGCTCAATACCTGGCAGCAGGTGGCATAGCAGTTTTTGGAACAAGGTTTACAGGAAAAGGTACAAGGTACAGGTATTCAGAAAGTTTTTGCATTTGTTCTGTTTGTACAAGGTGCTTATCTTACATCACTTCAATGAATATTTACAAGTATTTAGACTTGCTCTGGAGCAACTGTATCGCACAGTAAGAAAAAGATCATGACGGTACATTGGATCGAATGCTGTCTCAGCAGGATTTGCTGTTTCCTTAGAGCCTGTGGGATTGAATTTGGTCCCACCTTTTGTTCTGGTGGAGCTTGGATGTCTTGCAAATAAACGCATAATCAAATATATGGAATAGTGTACAGTATGTGTGGCCTGTGTGTGTTGTTTTATAATAGCTTGAGGTATTTTTATGTGTACAGAAGCGGCATATAGAGAACCTGAGCCTGTCACTTTACCTCTTTTGAGCTCCCTGTCTCTCCCTCTGATGCACTCCTGTCTGCTGTCACCCTCTGCATGTCCCTGGGCAGGACCCTCATGGCGAGCTGCAGGGCCAGAATGTGCTCATTGTGCGTTACTCGGTGGAGCTGACGGCTACCCGCTTTGGACTGAGTGTGGAGAAGACCAAAGAGGAGTTGGCAGCGGCCAGGGAGCGGCTAGCAGAGGCTCGACGGGGTCGGCCACGTCCTCACCTGGACTCGAAGATGATCTCCTCCTGGAATGGTGAGGAGGGTTGCGCCAAATATCCAGAACTGCCCAAATTCTGGACTTTTCGGGCACGTGGTCTCGAAACAGGGTCTACTGGTTCCTGGTTTATTTTAAAGCCAGAACGTAAGAATTACATCAAAATGAATAACGCCAGCTGTAATTTTACGTAGTCACGATTGTGAAATGTCATATCAGTCACCTTGGCTACTGTGCCTTTTTTAATAACGAACGCTATCAATTTCAATTCCAATTGTCCTGTACCACACATACATGAGACTTTTTGGAATGTAACTCTTTTCTTTTTTGTTCCCGTATGAATTTTTCCAGCCTATCTAGAGACCTATGCTTTTAAATAGTCTTTTGAGTAGCCCACACTGGGCAGCTGATTAATGAAGTGATTTCTCAATTAAGGGTAGACAGAGATGTGCCGTAATTGAAGTGTTTCTTACTCCGACAAGCCCCATTACTTTGCTAATTTACTTCCGTTAAGGGTTTCAGCGCGCAAATTTTCTTTTACCGATTCTGCCCATTCATCAAAGGTAAATGTCCTGTCACTGCTATTTGAGTGGAGCCAGTGTTTGCAGTCCTTAGGTTTTCTGGGACTTACAGGACTATCCTTCTTATCTTTGGGGTGCATTGGGGTAGTGTTTTAAAGCTCTGCAGAACAAACACATTTTATTAATTTGTGCTGCCACAAGGGCTATGATAATGTTGTCACGTGTACTGAGGACTGAGGAAAATGTACGTTTTCTTTGTTTGTATTTCAAGTTCTTTTCCGTCTTGGGGATTAGTCACTTACTGAAGCGCTTTGATATTATCTACTGTTAGACAGGATATTCAAATGCCAAATGTAAGGACTGATGCTTTAGTACTTTGAGTTTCAGTGCCACTTGAGTTTCAGTCTTATCCTTTGTTACTGACAGGAAGGAGCAAACAACTTGGTCTAGTTCTCTCAACACTGTCCTGGTTAGACTGAAGTGCCCCTTTGTGGGTGAAGGGTATTGGTTTTGGGAAAATGAAAAGCTGACATGATTTTTCTGTCCACAGGACTGATGCTCTCTGGATTTGCGCGTGTGGGCGCAGCGCTGGGTGACCAGACCCTGGTGAAACGAGCTGTGCAGGCCGCCCAGTTCCTCAGGGATCACCTTTGGGATGAAGCCAAACAAGTGATCTTGCACTCCTGCTACCGCGGTGACGAAATGGAGGTGGAGCAGATGTGAGTCCTTTTCCCTTTTCCTGGAAAACGGCATCGGGTTCAGCACCAGTCCGGAACCAGACCCCCAAACATGATCCGCTCCTCTTTCTTGGCTCGTGTTCTTTGTTTGAATGTGTTGTTTGCTACACAAATTAGGCTCATGCTGAACTGCATGCTCAGCACACATCCCCCCGGGAGGCGATGCCACAACAGTAACTGCAGGGATTCCCAGGAACTCGTTTATCAATACACATTCCTGCCTCCTTGCCAGAATTGTCCATATATATCATTGTCCATCACTGTTTCTGAGCCTTTCTGCTTTTCATCTCTCCTCATTTAACCAGTGGTATTTGTCATACGTTTACATATTCCAGCTCAGTATGTCTGTCATGTAATTGCTGATTAGGTGTCATGTTCTTCATCAAATTTGCATTGGGATGTCCATTAATTCCAATTGAAGAACCACATACTGGGATGGGCATGGCTGGATGTCACAGCAGGAGCAGGCACTAGAGAACAATCCCAACTGTGGGGCCACAGGGACACCAGAGCCAGCACATCTGCAGTTCGTTTGTCCTGATGGACTTCTGCACGGCACCGCACGCATTTGTAAGGCAGTTCACCCTGGATGGTATGGCCGCTTCGTGAAGATTCAGGGGAACACGAGACCCACTAAAATGGAAGAAAGCCCGTGTGGATTTCTGTTACACCCCACCCGCTCTTCCTGAGAGAACAAAAAAGGAAGTTCTCGCTCGCAGCGTTCCTTTAAAAAAACAACTTCTTCACAGAATCCGTAGCCACCTCGCTGTCGGCTGCATGTTCAGAGGGCTGAAATGTGTCAGAGCGCTTTTAATTTGCTTCCATCTGCCGCTGGAGGATTCCCTTTTCAGAATTTAATAATTCCAAGGCGCCAGAACATTGCCAGATTGAAGATGATTAATTTATAGGAAAGTCTGCTGTTTTCTGCTGATTGCATTTCTGTTCTGCTCTTCCAGTTCCCCCCATAGCCCCCCCTTCTCAAATTTCACATTTCCCATTCAGCCACATTCCCATTATACTCCCAGTAAAACTGTACAATCCTGCAAGAACATAAACAAACAAAAAGTGTATTTTCTTAAACATCCACGGGTTTTTTTAATGCAGTGCAAAGTTTGCATAAATGTTACCTGTATCCACTATTGGCACTGAAGATCAACTACAAGTGGACCAGCCTAAATGGGAATGTTTAGCGTTGTTCGGGATGTGTGTGAGATGAGTGATTGCCAGTGGATCCTCTGTTCACCGTCTTCTGTCATGGGTTGGTGGATTAGCTGAGACGCTACCAAGCACAAGAACCCTTCAGGATATGCATTGTCTTATACAAGCCATTTCTGTTGCCCAGGTAACTGCTGGATGGAAAACTTCCTGGGCCAGAGTGGTGCCTTTCACTTGAGCCACCATTTGTTTGTGTTTGTGACATAAGTGACACGATGAGTTAAAAGAAAGCCGGGTTAATTGGCAGTATTACTGATGGAGAGAGAATGCGGGAGTGAAGGGTGGCACCATGCTGAGCTGGATTACCGAGGTGTCATAGGAGGACTGAAATTGGTGGCTGTTCATGTAACAGCTGCTTAGTTTTTTCTGCTGGTGCCTGGGAAGGACTATAAATCTATAAGCCAATATGCACCATGGGGGTACTAAGCAGGGATGACTGCGCAGAAAGGACAGAGACCTATCTATACAGCCTTTTTCCATGGAACATTTCCTCATAATTATTGTTGTTAGTATTACAGTCATCCCCAGAGATAAGACTTTTTGAGCAGTTTTATATAATACCCTTTCTTTGGCTTACAAGGCACCCTTCTGCATTTATGAGCACCAAATTTGGATCTTGTGCACCTCCCAACAGCTGAGCAGCACAAGACGTTTATTCATTTAGCAGACGCATTTTTTCCAAAGGAGCTAACAATGCTTAACTAGTTTTTAGCTAAAACCTTTGTCAAAGGTGACTTTGAGTGCTAGATACACTGTGCTGAACTCCCTAAAATCAAAAATCAAGACATTTTTACAGCAGAGCAACCAAAGCGACTCACTCACACACTCGAATAGTTGGACGCGGCATCAGCTGAACTCAGAATTCTCCTTAGAAGTGCAAATGGTGAGGCTGAGGCAACAAAACTTTGGACATATCTTGCGAAGATCAGTAGTACTTGGAAAAGTTGGATGAAAGAGAAGAAGAGAATGGAGAGCGACCGGTTGGGTGACAGTGAGCACAAAGACAATAGGCAGACCCCCTTCAACATTAAGGACACCCCAAAGACACAACATTCTGAAAGCTCTCTATTTGGTCAGGACATCTGCATCTAATAACAGAAAGAAATTAGATGCTACATTGTGCACAGGGGTTTTGTGCTGTAATATCACATTTCATATTTTCTATAAAAAGAAGGTGCGGTCAAGGTAGGCACATTTCATATAAGAAAGCAATGAAGAAATAAAGCAAGAGTAAAACCTCTTCTAAAATTACCGAAGCCATGCCGTGCTGGAAAAAGTGAGCATGAAGTCAGCCAGAAGTGCTGAAGTGTCTCACTACAGCCATGCTTTGGAGTTTAAAGTGGTATTTGAGAGCAAGTCGCAGCTTTTCACGTCTGGAGTTTTTGGTTGCAGGGTGACGAGACTCGAGAGAGGAAAAAAAGCTGACTGTGGAAATGTAGTAATATCTCCAGGAATTAAGCAGTTCCTTCTTGTGAAGTTCTGTGGGATTGCTCACAGCAGCAGAGTTCCAGAAACATGTTTAATGGTGAACTTAATTAATGTAAATAAATGCTTACGTATCAAGCAAGTTTTAAAAAGTGTAAGTGGAAACTGTCAGTGTTTAATAGTGTCTTCTATTTAAAAAAGAGGTTTGCAGTGATTGCAAGACCTGATAATGCCTGTTTTTTTTTAAACTTTAATAATGCATCAAATAGTTTGATAAACACTTTTTAATGTATGGTGATCTAGCTGGAGTGGTATAAAGGGGGCAAATAAAAAAATGCAAATACAGCATGTAAATAGACCCCAGTATAAATGCTTAAGTCTCGTCATTATTTGAAATTACCGAGTAAGAGTAGAGTATGGATCTTAGTAGTTGTATTTGAATTCCATAACTGACTCACACTTTTCCTTTAAAAAGAGATCTAGTTCATTGTGTTTTTAGCGTTTCTTTATAAAGGATGTACCATGTTGTCCCACTCATGTTTAAAATAAGGCATGAACCAGGTCATTTTGATAGATTAGTTAAAGTAGTACGCAAAGTACCGGTATATCTCTGAAAAAGCAATTCTCTAACCAAAAACACCCCTTTGTGTTTAGAAATTTGAATAAGCTAGAAGTTTCTTTGATGCCCTGTTTTACATTTTTTTAACAATCTTCTGTCCTTTTTTACGTTTTTTAAAATATGCTGTAAATTAATTTAATGATCATTTTTGGGTCTCTTTGTGGTAGAAGATGAAACAGGACTCACTATTAAAACATAATAGTACCATTTATTAAATTTTTAGAAGTGACAAAAAAATCTTAATTCAGTTTGTTCAATTAATTTTCCTTTTTGGACAGTTTATATTTTGCTTTGAAATTGTATCGTTGCTTCAGGTCTTGTTCTTTGGTCTTAGACTTAAAGAATGTCTGCACTTTTTTCAGTTGTTACAACCTTTATTTATTGTGTTTTGTGACTTATGAGAAGTTTGCTATCAACACACCCCCCTCTTGCGTTAGAACAGTTCCAACTTGTGGCTGTCGTCAACTCTCAGAACGAAGCGCGAGGTCACTGGCTGAGCCTTCATACTTGAGTGTCAGCACTCTGCATCTGAAGCCCAGTGAGCAAATGATACATTGCGCTGTGTAGGACATCTCAGCAGGTCAACTGATTGATCGGAGCCACTTAGTGACACTGGGAACAGATGCCGCTGTCGGTGCCCTACTACCTCTTTCCTCTCCTTGAGAACTTCACAGGACCTAAGAGTTTTTGCTGAATCTGCCACAGTGCACTTCAGTCACTCATACTACCTGCTGGTCACCCATGTTCTCCCCAACACCAGCCTGTCTGCTACCATATCTGCCCTCTGTTTTCCTGCACTCAACTTCTTTTGGTGCCATAGCGGAGGCAGTAAATCGAAACTCAGGTTCAAGAGGGTTCTGTCATGTTGGGACTGTGTGAATGATTTTATCACCATGCGGTTTTTTTTTTTAAGTTCAGTTGACGTTGACGTTTGACATTTGTTGTATGAGGAAAACAAACATTTTCAGTTTTTCAGTGTTTTAATTGTTTCAGAAAACTTTGTAGAACAAAATGCCACGTCAGATGGATTTACAATGAGTGATTGACAGGTTTGTGGTCATTCATAAAGGTTGTGTTGTAGATCTCCCTGGACACTGTTCTTCTCTGCGTGTGTCTCCCCAGCGCCTCTCCCATCGCAGGCTTTCTGGATGACTATGCATTCGTGGTGTGTGGCTTGCTGGACCTGTATGAGGCTGTGCTGGATACCCGCTGGCTCAGTTGGGCTCAGGAGCTGCAGCTGAGGCAGGACCAGCTGTTTTGGGACAGCCAGGGAGGCGGCTATTTCTGCAGTGATCCCACAGACCCAACCCTTCTGCTGGCTCTCAAACAAGGTAAAAGTTTCAACTGGAAGACAGGGAGGAAGTGGGCAGAGTGATGCGTACGTGTGAATGGAACAGAGTAAATTAGTAGTTGACGTGTTGGTGAGCAGCAGGTGAAATTTTGGGCGGACTTTTAGGTAGACAGCTCTGTGGACTCGGGGAATTCATTTAGAACAAGCTGCAGGATATGAGTCATAGTTTGGCTGAGAGCATCTCTGTCACTTGACACTCAACACCTTTCACTGTGCCCTGGTGTCAGATCTTCCCACTGCTGATACGGGAGAGTTGTTACCAGCGCCACTTCATCACTTGTCACTCGGGGGTCCCTGGTCACCTCCCTCATCCCAGGACAAACTTTGTTTAAAACAAATCTACGTACTTATTAAATTAGTCTGAGCAAGGTAACTTTTGAAAAGCATTTCTGCAGAGTGAGTACCTGACCCCTTTATGTGCAGCCAAATGGTTGATTAATAAGAATAATATGAGAATAATAAGAAAGCAATGCAAAAAGAAGTAATTTAACTAAACTTGGTTCATCATTTTATCTCCAGTGCAGATATTTAATTGCAATGTTTTCACCTCAAAGGACTTAGGTGTCTTTGATTTAGCTACTTTTCTTTTTAAGGTCTATTCAGAGGTGTAGAGAGTGAACAGGAGTGGAGACTGTACCAGTCCTGGGGAGCACCTGTGTTGCTCACTGCTGTGTCAGAGTGTGACAAATTGCAGTCTGTAAGATAGTCCATGATCCAGGACATGATCCAGGACACCAGTGGTGCATCCACACTCATTTTGATGAGCTTTTTCCTCAGGGAACAACCTTGTGTTAGTGTTAAATGTCTGCTTCGAGAATTTACAACATTGTCCTTTTGTTATGTTGTGTGTTTATCGAAAAGTGGTTTGGAAATTAGGATTATTCAGTATTTGTTTGAATTGCTCTACTCTAAATGATGTCAAAATGATTATTTTTATTTCCCTTCGTAGCCTCCTGCATCAGCGGTAATGTATACTGAAAATTGGCAAAGCCATAGCAGAACTTATCTTGATTAAAAAAAAAAAAAAAAAAAAAAAAAAGACAGGGCTTTTTTGTGGGAGGGCAAAATGACCTGGCTACAAATGTCCCAAACAGCTTGGTTCTGTGTTTACTTGCAGAAAGCAGAACGAGGTGTTCTGATAGCTACATATACCACGCACCACAGAGACACTGTGCTATGGATGACAAACACAAGATACGGGAAGAAAATCATCATTTATTTTTTCTCCCAATTTGCTTCATGGGAAAGAAACTCAGAAGTACACTGTAACAACCCCTTAGTGCTTTTACTGTTATGGCAAGCTCTCCACTGAAGCAGTCTCTCCATTAGGGCTTGTGCTCCACTGCTTGTGTGTCAGGCTGTAGGCCTGCCGCCACTGTCAGGCGAGAAGACAAATTACCTCCCAAACTGTATGTCAGTCTCAATTTTACACCCTGGCAAGACCCACACAGTGCTTAACCTCATTTCTTCTCACATTCAGTATATGGCTTTGAATGAGTAATAACAAATTATCTCTTTGTTGGCACAGACCTATCTGCATGTTTATGTTGCTCATTCCTGATTCTGTATTATTATTATTATCATTATTATTATTATTATTATTGAAACACTGGGAGGTGAACACTGTTGCTTCAGTTAATGGAAAAGTGGTCTGCCTTGCCAGTCACAAGAAACTTAACCAAGATAAGGTTTTGAAAATGAAAGGGTGGATGATTTATTACTATTATTGTTATTATTATAATGGTATTACATATGTTTAATAGACGTTTTTATGCTGAACGAGAAGCAGCGCTTGTAGTTTCACATAGCTGAATGTTTCCTAAGCAGCACCTTGCTGACGATGGTATGCCAACAGCTCTCCCTCCATGACTTTCATTTACAACTCTTTAGTCGTGTAAATCTAAATACTTAGCTACTGTACCGCCATCTCTACTTACGTCTTCATATGTGCGGCTGTTTTTGTGTTTGTATTTGTACTTTTGCATGAAGAATCCATTAGTCCAGGGCTGTAATTTCAAAAATTTGTTCAGTTCACTCATATCATAGTATTACAGCGACATCCACAGTTCTGGCTGCTGAAGGGTACTTGTGTGAGATGAGGTCAAAGGGGGGAAACAACAGGTCTGTTCAGACAAGATGAAGTGTAGTGAGTTAACAGCCTTAAGTGGCTTTATCTGCTGCCTTGCTCTGCTCTGAAGGGTAACCAGATCTGCTCTCTAGGGAAAGTGTCTAACTATAAATGGAAAGTAAACACGGGCCATGTTTTTAGAACAGGCTAAGGTGGCAAGAAATGAATTGATTTCTCAGGTGTAATTCTGTTTAAAACAAACGTGCTGGCTCCTGGTGTTATGAATGTTCAAGTTATGAATTCTCGAAACACAAAAATTTTACAGTTAATTTATGTTTTTAATAGCATGTTTTTTGGCGTTCTAGTTTCTGAAATTTCTTTATTGCGGACTGAAATTAACCTACATTTCTGCATTAAGCCATTAATTGGCAGTAAAATGCACCCAAAAAGAATAGGAGCGAAGCACTGGCTTGATTTTGCTGGTTTATACGGTGTTCACAGCCTCTGCCTGGTGTTGTTGAAGGTTGGTGATGAATAACAAGAGAAATTGGTCAAAAATTGATATTGAAAAATAGTTTATGGAGAAAGAATGTTTTCAGTCACTTCAGATTAATATTTTGTTTCAGCAAAGTTCATAGTCCATAAAAGTGTTATAATAGAAAGTATTTTTTTATATGAGAGATTTTTACAGAACCTTAGTCATAAATAAATTGAAATGCATTTATATTATTAAGTTTGAATTGACCTTGCAGACATTGAAGGATGTTGAATGTTGCTCGTGCTGACAAACATTGTATATGCTTATGAATTACTCAGCAGTCCAGACTGAATAGGGGGTTGTGAAAGTAATCAGAGACTTTTTTAGTAATTTTTGCCTAATTTTATTTTGAATGTAGCTTGATGTTAATAAAAAATGATAAAATAAAAGCGTTATACTTGGATGAGCATCCTGGTGCCCACTGTAAGCCAGTGTACAAGATTTTCATATCACTAGAAGTTGGAAGTTTCAACTTTTAGGTATCAAGTATTGATGTTTACACGTATGGTTTATACTGTGTGCAGTTTTGTATAGCAGCATTGTTTATCTGTTTCCAGACCAAGATGGGGCAGAGCCCAGCGCAAACTCAATCTCTGCCATGAATCTGCTGCGTTTGTCCCACTATACTGGCAGACAGGAGTGGGCCCGGCGCTCAGAAAAACTTCTGGCAGCCTTTTCCGACCGTCTGATTAAGGTGCCCATCGCACTACCGGACATGGTCCGCAGCCTAATGGCACAGCACTATACACTAAAACAGGTAGGTGAGCTAATGGTACATGCATACATAGTCACTCATAAATACACTCAGTCAAAGTAATAAACAAATGCTGTAAACATAACTGAGGGCCTGTAGTATCTCAGGTTCTCCCCAGGCACTTGAGCTGAGCTTTTTTATGTGCGATATCTAACTAGTTTATTTTGTAGAAACAGATATTGGTTTTTGAGAAACACACAGATGTGAGGTGTCTTTGGGCTAGAATTGCTGTTATTAATGTAATTGCTGCCCTTTTTTTCCTGAGACCTTTTCAGTGCTTATAGCCTATAAAGATATTTTGCGTGTGTTGTTGTGTGACATGCATGGAAATTGTGTCCATCGCTGCTTGACTTTTGAGAGAATATCTAAGGAAGCAAGCTCAGGAAAAGGGAATAACAAGCTGGAGGTTGAGCAGGGGGCAGGCAGATGGGTCAGACATCTGCCTGCCTTATTAATGGTGCACAATGCCTGCTCTGACCTCCTCCTGTTCCCCGTCCACCCCCTGCAGGTCATTATCTGCGGCCAGCCTGACGCGGAGGACACTGCTTCCTTGGTTGCCTGTGTCAATGGTCTGTTCCTGCCCCACAAGGTGAGTTGCCTTCTCATGTGCTTCCTGTGTGCAGGCTACCCCCAGTGCCCAATGACACCGTCATCGCAGCAGTGCTGGCTGTCATTTGACAAGCCGTACCTGAAAGGTGACACGATAAAAATTTTTGTTTGACAACCCAATAATGAAAATGTATGCTTAAAAACGACTTCATTAAAAAAAGGCATTTTTAGAGATGAATTTCAAAAAGACAAATTTAAAGATACGAGATTACACTCAGATCTTTAAGCTCTGGGGAAAACAACGTTTAGAAATGTTTGCAAGAAAAAAGATTAAATTAATGCATATTTTTTCTTGACTGTTAGCCTGATTTTAATATAGATTTAGGTTGCAAAAAAGTGGAGAACTTTCCTACATGTTTTCTTTAAGAAATTAGAATGTAAACATACTCAAAATACTGTTTAATACAGTTTACCGTAAGGTTTCTTAAAGTTGAATGTTCAACAAGTCCTGAGAGCTACTGTTGATAATTTGTTGGATAATTTCTAGTTTATTTATTTTTTTGCTTTTTCTGAAGTTTGAGGTATAAGTGCATCATTGGCGCTGTAAATAAAGCAACCACAGGATGAAGCCCATGCACAAATAAATAATTTTACAAAAGTGTAAATATGCAAATAACCTTCCCGCATACCACAGCTGCGTTCATGTAAAGCAATTACATGCTTTCAGAAATATCCTGGCCTACATACACAATTGCAAAGCTTTAGCCAAAAGAATATGGGTGTTCTATTAAGCAAAGCCCTTACCCCAAGTTACATACCTAATGCTAGTGGAGACCTGTGTGGGTCAGCAAGCAGGTTCACAGTCAAACTGATGGCCAGAACCCCCTCTTTTCAGCACACAGGTAACCTTTAACTGTGCCTGCTATGCTGTTGGGTCTCATTTTGTTATATCTCCGGTATCACCCATTGCAAGCAGTGTGGTAACATTTTACGGCTTGTTAATCGGCATGTTAAAAATATAGTACAGAAAGGAAAAAAATGCACTTTCATAGCTTGATTTTGCTCGATTTTGCTGCCAATGCTGAACTCTGTTGATAGTCATGAATCAAAAGATGCATCTTTAGTTAACAGTACACAGCATGTGTCTACAGGGCTGTAAAACAGCATAAACACATGAATATAAGCATGTGCTGTAACATGGCTCACTGGGAAATGAGAGTTCCTAACTAATCAGAAAAGTTTTCATTAAAACTGCAAAAGTAATACAAGATAACCAAGCTATGTACACTGGCCTATTCAATGTAGACTACATTTTTAAAGGTAAGCATAACCTGGTAATTTGCCATTAATACCCCCTGTCAGGAGATTTATTGAAGCTGCTTTAGGATAAAGGCCCTTCCAGATCGGGCCTTCTTTGATCACAGATTAAACGTGAACCACAAAATAATATCTTGCATTTTCTCTTCTCTCTCACACCACTTGCTATATAGCACATAAACCTAGAAAACGCTGAAATGTTTTAAAATGATTTAAAGTAAACATTTCTAATTAAAGTGGGACTAATTGGAAAGAGACTAATGGTGCTGGCAGATCTTAAACTGTAAATGACTGGTAGAATATAATAGTAAGAAAAAGGTCAAATGGTCATATTATAATAGTATATTTATTTGAATTTAAGTAGGACTCCCAAAATGAAATGATCAAAGTTGTGGAAAAACTCAAATTACATTTGAGTGAGTAAGATATTCTTCCACTTGAAACTTGGCTCAGAATAATTGCATTATTTTCCCATTTTGCTTTTAATGGTCATATTTGTGGCATTTGCCTAATTGATTAAAGTTTTAGTAACCTTAGGACATATAAAGAAGATTTTTTGTAAGGCAAAGCTCATTTGTTCTTCATTTGTCACATTTTTTACCTTGACTGATAGGTTTACAAATTAAAATTTCAGACCTGATCCATTATGTAAGCATTATATAAAAAGAAGTACAGGCTATATGCCTCCAAAGTGAATCAGTGAGTGAGCAGTGAACTGAGTGCACAGTCTAAGTAGAGTTACTTTAAAATTTTGAGGAAACCAACAATTTTTACGTTGCTAAAGGTCATAGAAAGGTCACAGAGCTATGCGACTGATTTTAGAGCCCTTATTGAGTCCTCATGACATTTCTCAGAACCTCCCTTTTCCCAGTTTGTCAGAGTACCAGAACACATATCTCACATTGAGCGAGAAAGCAGCATAACACAGCATCACAGAGACCCAGCGACTGTTTTCTGTCGCACTTACATGTGTCTTGTTGGTGGGCTATACACGTGTCTTTTCCCGTGGGAATCTGACATCAAAGCCACACGGACAGAATCCCTGCGGAGACACGCGTGCTACCCTGTGGTGTGGTGGTTGCAGATAAATCAGGGCCGCTCTAGGGGGCTGGGTTCGGAGTTGCAAGGTGTGCCTCCTCCGCTCCCTAATATAGCCTACTCTCATCCATCTGACTGTCAAGACGGGGAGTGAGCATCTTGTGGTTGAACTAAGGAGACGTATAAAACTGCCTGCATCAGTGCTGCTTCTCACTACACACTTCTTAGCAGGTCTTAACAAAGCCCTGCTGAAATGGCTTCATTAAGAATACGCATGTAAGATGGTACGTAATTTCCGAGCAAACGTTATCTGAGTGTCACATTATTTCTGTGTGGATCAGCAGCTTTTGACTGCTGTTTAGGGCTCATTTGGAAATCAATATTTTATTTTGCATTGTTTTAAAACCAAGCATTTTTAAATACCAGGAAAAAAGATTACAATTTTTAATGTTTAATGAGCTCGGCGAATGTGTCACAATTACATTTTCCCTTTTGACACAAATTAGAACTCAGCTCTGCTTTTTGATGCTTACCTTGTCCAATTTGTTGTGATAGCAGCGAAGCGGGGAAACGCTGCCTAATGAGTCTTGATGAAGCCCCTCTCCATCCTGCGTTTGTGAATGTCTGGCCCTTGCCTTGACCCCCTTAAATTCCTGTGGCAATCTGTCTGCAAAACCCATCGCCACCACCCTTTGTTCACCTATTGACCAGGGGGCGTGTTCCCCCTGAAGCTTAGGCCTAGATGTCCGCTCGATTATCTCACTCAGCCTGTTGCCCCGAGTGTGCTCGTTCCTCTGTAGCTCTTGACTAACTGACCAAATTAAGCAAAAGAACTGTATGTAGGATGCATAAGAGTTAAATTTCTTTATTTTGCTGTCAAGCCAGTATATGTTTTCACATGGGTTCCACTGTATAGTCATACCGTGAGATATGTCCGTCCCAGTTATGAGAATTCGATTTTACACGGATTTTCATTTAACACCCCTTGCGTTTATGAGGATTGAATTGGATTTGGGTCCCTAACTGATAGCTGAGGCAGCACAATACATTTAAATATTGCATTTATTTATTTTTTCCAATGCAACTTACTTATTAAATTGTATTCAGCTGATACCTTTATCCAATATGACAATGCTAGATAAACTTTACTACGCTATGTATGGTGCACAAACCCTTACAATCATTCAGCCGTTTGTACAGCATTAGATATGTACAACACACACACACACACACACACACACACACACACACACAGAGTAGGGACAGTTTAAAGGCTTCGATTTTCCTGAGGCACATATCTTTCTAAGGAAACGTATGTGAACATTTGCAGAACTGTAAACTCCACATAGGCTGAGCTGAGGTCCAACCCACGTCAAATTGCACAGCCTAGGTGTCTTGTATATGAAATTAAATGGTATGTTTGTGAACTTTGTTAAGTGCACGATACAAAAAAAGCCATGAAAGAGCTAAATAAGGTGACGGTATTACAGTATTTCAGCAATATAAAAAGCAACTGCCTTGTTGTATTCCGATAACTAATGTTATTTATTGAAGTAAAATATTGTTTATTTTAAAAAGGATTTGTTGATATTTCAGCACATGTCAGTTGTCAGTGTCAATTTCGGGGCTTAGAAATGGATAAAATTGTTTACCCTTGAAACTAATGGCAGGTATGTCTTCAAAGTGTGAGAATTCATCTTCTGGAGGGTTTTTCAGGAATGGCTAATTGTCAAAATTAAACAAATTACCTGCATAATGTGAGGGAAGACTGTACTCACAACAGAGCTTTTTGGTCTCATTTAATTAGTTATTGGTTTGTTTATTAATTTGTGTGTTCATTTATTCATTTGTTTAAGCCAACAGCCTGGCTGAAGTCATCTCGTATGGTAACCTAAATGTGAATGCTTTATGAAGTACAGTACGCAGTACACGATTGAAAAAAAATTCTTCAGACAACCAAACCTTAGTTTCTAAAATAATTTAAAAGTACAGTAAAACTCCTGCCATAAGTGGGCGTGGCAAGCAGAAGTAAGGAACCACAGGTACAGCTCATCTACTAAATACAATATAAAACCCCGACCCGAGGGGAGAAAAGGTTGGACTGGGTGGTTGTGTAATGGCTGCCCCAGACACTGTGGTGTTGCTGAGTTAATGTTTGGATTATTTGTTTCTGTTTCGGGTTTGTTTGGTTATTTTATAGTATTGCTGGCTCCTTTTCGTTTAGTAGTTGTTGTATTGAATTTAGAATATGAGAAAGAGATATAGAAAGCACAACTCTTCCCACTCTTGTGCCCCGCCTGGTCACTCCCTGGATCTGGCATGTGTCAGTGTGCCACAGTGGGGTCCAAAAAACTTCAATTGCATAAAATGCAGCATCGCCTTATTGTGGGGTTAATCGAAAACAATATTTTTCAGTAGTCTTCCACTTGAAAAAGGAAAAGGGGTAAGAAAAAGTTTTTATTTATTAGACATGTAGGAAATAGACCAACTGTTATTAACAAAATGTACACATGACATAATATGTGCTAAAAATAATAGAATAATAAATACTGCAACAACCTGCTTAAACCATGCTGTAAGAAGCAGTACAAACTGAACTGTGGGAAAATCTTTGTTGTCATTAGCAAATCCTGCATATTTGTTGCCGTCAGAAGATGTTAGTGATCGGGAAGGGAGCAGGAGGACGGGGGCAATCATGTTATACCTGAATTCTTCTTATCACAGGGTTTGTTATCCCAGGGTTTTACTGTATTCATAGATTGCCACAGTTTCATTCCGAAAATGTTTACGTAAGAGTGATTTTATTCGGTTTGGTTACGTTGTCTGGTTTTGCTTCTTTTGTTGTTGAGAAGACATCAATAAATGACTTTTAAATGGTTTGCCTAGCAGAAGCATTTCTTCAGTGTACTTTCTGAAGTAATTACCTTACTCAGGAAAAGTTCTTCACATGTTTGAACAGTACATTTTGTTTGAACTACGGGATTCATAGTCATACATCCGGATGTTGCCAGTGCATAGCTTTTCTTCATGTTTTTGTATCTGTGTTCATTGGCAACACGACTGTGACAGCAAGCTAGGACAGAATGGTTGTTTCTTGCACTTGTGTATTCTCACTCCCCGTCTTCTCACTTTTATGCCTGACCAGATCTACAGTTTGTGAGAACTGTGGTAGATAATGACAGTAGGTCCTCATGTGGAGTTCTTGGGCTGGATGTGGTTACTTCAGAGGTCTGCTGGTGGAATGGACCCGTTGGACTACGGTCGGCGAGGCCAGATCACACAAACAGCATCAAGTAGAGTAGTGGATGATGGGGGGTGGAGAAGCTGTGGATTCTAGGGTAAACTTATGAAGGCTGTTGCAAACAGAGCTGAGAGGTGTTTGGGGAGGAAAAATTAGCTCATTAGGTTTTGGCATTATTAAAGACTGAAACAAACTCATCTCTCTTGGAAGGCAGGTATTTATCTTGGTGAATAAGAGGAGCTTCCTGGGGGCGTTGCTGCAGAAAATGGTAGGAGCTTTGATTGGATGTAGTGATTGATTATTTGATTGGCCGTAGTGAGTTTGTTTAGCTGGAGCAACTATGGCTGGATGGGCCCATCAGTCAGTGGAAAATGAAAAAAGAACAACATAAATACCATGGTACGTGCTAAATGCAGAGGCTCCCGCATGGTGCTGAATGAGTCTCCCTTTGTTTTTTAACCTCAGATTATCTTGAGATGTTTTAATTTTGAATTTGTGCTCTCAGCTAGGGTACAGGGAAGGGGCAGTCAGCAATAGTGGGTGGAGAATCGTCACAAAATCAACATCGACTTCAGATAAGCAAAGGTAAGAGCAGGGAAATTTGCAGGGGAGACATGTTGGTGGTGTGTTACTGAAAGATGGTTAAATGGATAGTGGAGGATCTCATCAGGCCAGCCGGCCTTGAGGAGACGAAGCTCTGTGATTATCCGAGCTTGTCTGCCTCTCAGCCTCAGCTGGGATCTGCGTAACTTGTTTGCTTAATTGACTCGGACATGACCGAAAACAGTGAACCAGACCTGGGTGTTGATTGCAAAGTCAGGGGAGCCTCCTGAAAAATAGATGATTCTTTATTTTTACAGGGATGGACCAACGATCAAGTTATACCTGCCTAAAATCCCCAGTGTAAATATCTATTCTTGGAAACTGGGAGAGAGAAACACAGTTTGGCCTTCAGGTGTCTACCTGAACAGTCTGTATACATTCATATGTATGTGTCCATCATAAATAATTGAGCGCTCTGAAGCTAAGACCTCACCTCACAGATAAAGAATGTTTCTAATATTGCCCTGCATTATTTATTTACCGAGCACATATTTTTATCAAAGGCAGCTTATGGTACAACCGTCCTCTTTCTTTGTCATTTATAGGGCTGTAAATTTCCATAAGCAATTTGATCTCGGGACCTCTCCCCTGTGTATAGTAACAGCTCCCTTTATAGGATATGAACCTTCAACCTTTGGGTCTCAAGTGGAGGTCGACAGCTATTGCTGCTTGCAACTTTTCAGTTGACTGTATTCCAGAGTTTATTCCATTCCGTTGCTTTTCTTTGTCAATTTGGACTAAAAAAGCTCATGTTTTCCAGTTACTGTGCTAAACTGAGTGCTGATACGTATGAGGACAGTGCATCTAAAGGAACCTCTGTGGTAACCCATCACTCTCTCGTGCTCTGTTCTGCCTCCATGGTAACTGGCTGGGAGTGCTCCGGTGCTTGGGAATTCTTTGACTCAAGCTACCTGAGCTGCAGCCTAACTGGCGTGTGATTCCCAGAGCTGTGCGGAGAGCATGGGCATTTTGTGCTCACCCCATGCTGCGTATACTTCTACAGTAACAGTGGTTCAGACACATGCATGCGTACACATTCACAGCTGCTCTCATATATATTTATACATGTGCTGTGTTCTGATATGCAAAGGCTGGGAATTCTGCTTAACTGGGCAGAATGCGAAATTGGGTTTTGTGGCTAAATATTTTTATTGCGGGATGATATTTTCTTCTTCACGCTATGGGTGGTAGAGTTCACAGAGGTTATCCACCCATAGGGGCCCAATATACTCCAGGATTTATACCCCCTCAGGGCTGTTTTTTCTAATTTCATCACTACCTGCAGCAGAAAAGAGTCACATAATACATCCATATACTGGATTAGTGCGTAACGTCATATCATATTTAAAATTGTGTCACACAACCATTTGGGTTTCTTTGTGCAGTGAACCAAATGCAAAGATATTTTTTCTCATCTTCACACTTAAGTTTTGCATATCCATAAAGTGTATATATATAATTGTATGTTTTGTGTAATTATGTTATGAATTGCCTAGCAAAATTATACTAGTTTACCCATGTTTCTGTAGACATAACTTCACAAGAGCAGTTTTTTTGTTGATTTTTTTTTTTTTTTGATTTCAGAACCAAACACAGCTTTCAGGAATAGCCAAGTTTATTTTCCAAACAGTTATTTGATATAGTTTGCCATTAAGCTCCACTATGAAGTACGTACATAAAATGATGTTGTTGTGCCACTAAGTGCCACTGAGTTGAAGTTGACCCTTGATGACTGCCGCCGGTATGTTCTGTCCTTCATTTGTGTCTTTGGCCTGGAGAGGCGTACATCCTTTGTGACTGAGTTCTGGGTGTGCTCTTTAAGCTCTGACCTTTCCATTTCATTCTTTGTACCATTTGTCCAAAGTAGCACTAGTCTCATCATTTGTGTTTCCAATATGAATTCTGCCATCTCGTCCTTCTCTTTTTTTCCTGGTCATCCACAATCTCCTTAAAAATCCCTCCGACACCACAGTTGAATAGAATCTCTTTTACTTATGCTTTTTCGTCTGTATCCAACTTTACTGCATAGTGTTAATGACACCATTGCTTAAACAGCTCTAACCTTTGTTCCTAGTAGTATATCAGCACTTCTGAGTACCTTTTCAGATCTTTCACTGTAGCTTTGTCGTGTGCTAGTCTTTGCCATTTCTCTTGACTGGTAGATCCCATACTGTGTACAGGGATGGTTTTGGGGAAAGGGGGGAGGTACAGTGTTCACAACGAAGTAGGCTCCTCAACTTCTGGTTTTCCAGTGATAATATAGATTTCATTTCTTCATTTTATGACCCGCAACCATCATTGATATGGTTATGCTTTCAAATAAAATTGACCAGAATTTAGGGCAGGTACATAGAGAGTTTATAATGTTGTGCACAATACAATCGTGGCCGTGTTCTTCACTTTGAATCTACTTGAAATATATGTTGGATTCCAGGATTATCCACTGCTCATGGCAGACAAGTGAAATGCTTCTGTCCAGGACACGACCCTACATGCAGTGCCTTAGCTGGCGAAGGGCATCGGCTTGATGCGCGCCTGGACTCAGGGTCAAAAGCTTCCTAATGAGGAAAATGTTTCAGACCCAACTAAATTTGACCCCAGGATGCGGTTTTAAACATAGCTGAACGGATCAGTTGGGGTTGTCCAAGGGGTACTGGTATACAGCCGAGTTGACTAAAAGACGACGTTAACCACGCTACAGGATTGTGAAGTGGTGTGTTAAAGAATTGTGGAGCAGGGGTCCTTGAATTCCTGACATGGACGTACGCTTCATGGAGAGTTGAGCTAATTGAGGAGAGTTCACCCTTACAGAGTAAGTTTTAAACTTTTAACTGATTACCAGGGGACATGGATGGGTTCTATTCCCTAACAAGACCATCAAGACCAGACAACAGCACAGAAAACTCAAAGGGAAGGGAGCAGGGGGAGATTGAGTGCCAGGAGCGCAGAGCAGTAGTAACAAACCCCTTGATGCTGCCAGAGATTAAATGAGCTTTGGCCAATGTGTTAACAATAGTCCTCTCGCATCGTTCCCCATGGAGCTTCTCCACCCAGGATCACAGCCTGAAGTGGCCGTGTACATCCGGTTCTCATCATACTACATCTACTGGAAGATGGATGTTATTAACTGTTTCATTGTAGTCGCTTTTGCCCAGATCTATGTATATGTTTTGCATGCCTGCCCATTTCTACAGCTACAATTTTACTCAAACAGTTCAGGTTAAGTGCATTTCCCAGGGTTTCAGGGTAAGTACTTTGCTCAAAGGTACTACAGCATGGAGTGGGTTTTGCTTTATTGTTTTTGTCAAGCACTATTCTACCTGCTGCCCCATATGATATATAAACATGTACATAATAGTTTTGTAAACAGTAGCTGTTTTGCTTGTAGAAATGTTTCTTGCCAGCACAACAGTGCTTTATTAGATATATTTCAGACGCTAACGCAGTTACGTATAAAGGTAAACTACAGACTACTTAATTGGCTACGTTTTTTCAGACATTGTAGAAAATCAGAAAATTTAGATTTATATGTAACTGTGACATAGAAATGCACTCCATGTTTCAAATGTTCATATTACAACCCATTAAGGAATATGAGCCACTGCAAAAACTGATCGGTTGTTATGTAATGCGCCGTTTTTGCTGAAGCGTTGTTTATCTTACAAGCTGCAGATGGCAAAGTTAAATGTTTCCATTATCATCTTCCTTTCAGCCTCTCAGTTGTCTGACTTTGTTCTTGTCTGATGTTAAAATATCAGTGTCTGTGCCTCCACTCTGACTTATATAATGAGAAACCTAGGCCCTGTGATGATGACCATCTGGTGTCTGTTTTGAGTGCCACGACATTGTTGTTGGCTCCATGTTGTTATCTGCTGTGCCCAGAAAGAGTGTCTGACACGTGCAGTATGCCACACCTGATTAGCTCACAGAAATAGCAACCGAGCTTTGAAATGAAAGGTTAGTACCAGTTGCTCGTTGCTCCTTGGAAAAGTGATGAACTTTTGAGAGTAAAAGTGTGTCCTTTTGTTACATGGTGCTTATGTAGTGACTGTTACTGGTCAGTGAAATTGCTCAGTGGTCCTGACCTGCCCTAGTATCTCTGGTTTAATAGCCCTTACCTCTGACTGACAGTTACACTGCGAATTGGCAGCTTTTAAGACCCGTTTGAGTGTTTTTCATGATCCAAAAAGTACAAAGGAAGGCGTTTTGCAACAAAGATTTCTGCGATTCCTTTTGCTCATAGAAGTGGGTGTTGATTTGAGGGAGATGTAAACCACTGTTGCAGGTTCTCTTCAGGCCGTGACAAATGATCTGTTGGGTGAATGGACGCAGAACAGAAGACAGATACCTTAATGCTAACATCCTGGTGGAGGTACAAGCCACATGAATTATATAATTGTCATTTTGGGAAAAGGTCTGCTAATTTTATTGTGCTAAATGTGACATTATTGTGCATATGTGGCATTGAGCCACATCACATAGTCCTCAGGACCCTGTTATTTCAGATAAATTGTTATTGTTGGAGAATACAAACCATTTTAAGTATTTGATTAAACATGTTTCCTTTACTTTGAGGCTCACATTATTCGAGGCTGAATGTTACATCACACAGCCTAAGTTCTTTGTACGGTTTTTGTGTGTTTCTCTTATCACGGTAATGTTGCATGCAGTCACTGTGGCAGTCAACTGTGCTGTCCTTGGTTAACTTACTAGGTGTAGCATTTTCGTGATTTTATTCGTTGCAGACAGTGGTTCAAATACTGCAGCAGGTCCACTTTGATTTGCATGGCTGAGAAGACAGGTTGAGAAGATAGTCAGGCTGTAATTTGCATTTTTCAACTCCGCTTGTAAATAGTGGTAAAGTTCTCTTTCTGTGTCTCGTTTCTGAGCCCACACCACCCCTGTTTGATATTTGAATTTATACCTCAATGCATGGGATTGGATATTTGTTTTTTCTTTGGAATAAAAGGTCAGAATGTCCTTTGAGCAAATACACACATTCTGAGGTAACACTCCTCATACATAATATTGAATATTTGGCAGTATGTTGGGAAGTAGCCTGCAAACCACACGCGGATCTCTAACAGCGTTGTGATAAATAAGGGGGAGTCTTCTCACGTCTCTGATAATTGATTTAATGGAATTTGTAATTAAAACTTAGGTCGCTATCCTGTCCTCAGAGCTTTATGCTTACTTAGGCTCTTGATGTTCTGAGAGCGGTGATCTTGTTTTATCTTGGGAGTGTGATCTTCTGTTCTAGAAAACCAAATTAAACAGTGTAGCTTCGAACACTTTAAGAACATTGTTTTCTCGTTTGGACATCTGCATTTGGAGAATTTACATTTTTATGTCATATTGTGGATCGGCAGAAGAAGAGCGAATGGCTTGTTTTGAGCAGGTTGGGGGGCGTGTGGTGATAGAGCAGAACAAAAGTTTTGCAACTCACAGGATTACAGATACATGTGTGAAGGTCTGCTACTGTCTCCTGGTTTGGCTTTATCAGTCTTTTAATCGGAACCAAATCCATTCTCTGTGGAAATGTGGTACGCATATAGTAATAAGTATGATCACATAACAGCTCCAATAGCAGTTGTCCTCATGAATGTACCTTTGTTATGTTTTGTATCTTTATATGTGCAGACAAGAAAATATGCAGATAAGTTCTGAATTATGGAGCATCACATAAAGGCCTGTATATAGTCTATCTAGTCTATCCACAGCACTGAATGGTGGGCTCGAATGTATGTATATATGCTACTGACTTTCAGGAGCATGGATGTGACCGACAGGTGTGGTCCTTTGTTCTAAACGTTTCCAAAAGACTCAGTATGCTGTAAGCTGGTGGCCTTCCAGGTCCAGGACTTTCACAAACAACTGACAAGTGACTGCTGCTCTGTGTGTCTTCTGAAACTTGTAGACATGGTTGTACTGTTTCTAGGTGTCCAAAATAACGAAAATTGCTTGCAATAGATTCATATCAATGACCCGTTCTTTTATTTTGTTCACAGGAAACTGTTCAAACTATATGTTTTGAACATAGTGTAAAATGAGAGTGAATTAAACTCAGTGTTTACATCAATTTGTCTATAGCTGGTTGTCTCTCCTAAACATATTTGTCCAGCCTGTTGCTTGAAATGTGACAATATGACAATAACTGAACTGTGGTTGACGTGTTTACTGAAGAAATTCTAAAACAGTGCTGTATATACCGTGGACATTACCTAACTGGAATCCCCTTTGTTCTCTGCCATATATCAGGATGTTAGTTCTTACCAAATGCCAGCATTCTGCTTTGAATGTGCTTGAATGCACGCTTCCCTGGAATGTGGCATACAGCATATGGAGTGTTGTTATAAAGTCTTGCAGTATCATCTCTTTTTGAGCCTTCTATACCAGCAGCTGTCACTTCTTAAGGATTGTGTGTCTTGGTTCATTTATGCTCATTGAACTCATGCACAAAAGTTACTTTCACTGTTTTTCATCACTGATGTATTTACTGGGGACCATCTGTCTATGATGGCACTAAGAGGTCTGTATAGTAATGGCTGAACTCCACATACAGCACTTGCATGTGGGCTAAGATCACCAATATTTAGAAGATGTCTGTGTTAATGGTCTGCTGCTAGATGCCGGGAAAGTGCAGGGAGTTACTGCTTTTCGCAATATGAAAAAAAAAAATTCTATGTAGTTTTTTTTTTTATTGAAAACTACCAGTCTTGTTATTTTTCAGCAGAAATGTTAGTCCAAATGAAAGTCTTGAGCAAGGCAAGGCAGTGCGTAATCTCTGCCTATTCTCACGAAAAGATGACATAATCTGGTCTCTATCCCAAAAGGCATGACTAATCGCATCATAATTGCCTTGCTTCATGACGTCCAGCTACTGCTCTTGAAACTCCTTCAGATAGTTTATGAACTATGGCTTGGACGTGGAAGCTGAATATTACGTTTAGACTGAGACTAGACAGCTAAAGTAGGGTTTTGTTTTTCCCTTCTAGTACATTCACTCTGGCAGCTAGAGTAGTAGGAAGGCCTTGAGAGAGGCTGGCATCGAAGTTTTAATGAGCATTTACAAGCAGTATGGAGTAGTGACTTCTGAGCTTCTGCTGCTGTTTGTGGAGCCAGTTGGAATCCAGCCAGCTCTCATTTCTTTGCAGTCCTTCAATCCATGTGCTTGTAGAACTCCTACAAGTGCAAGTCACCCCTACATCTCAGCCATCCCGCTGTGACCCAAGTTCACGGGCCTGGAAAGAGCTCCACCTCATCTCCGGAGGGAGCACCGAGCTTCCACAGTCAATTAAAAACTCCATGGGCTGCAGAAAGGGCTTTCAGACTCTGAGTCATGGGGGAAAATGCTCGTGAGGAGATGCGATGGAAAATGAGAGGAAACAAAACTGTTTCCTAATCAGGCAGCCGCCATCTTTCACTCGAGACACTGCGGTGCATTAAAATTCCTGACTTCGAGGGCCGAGGGGTGGCGATCCTTTCACTTCGAATTTTGAGACACCCCTGTCATCCCCAACATTCCATGGGAACCTGAGGATGGATGAATGAATGAGTGATGATTACATGGTACACATGCGTACAAGCAGTAACAAGGCCTTAGGAGATTAGGGAGGTTGGGGCAGAGTGTGGCCTGAGCCACCGATTTGGGAGAAGGCTGTTTAGATTCACATGCCTCCGGTCAAAAGTAATTTGCAGAAAGATTTTGTCTCCTTGTTGCAGCGTTTGGCGAGCGGCAGCCTCGGAATGAATCCTCAATTAAAAACTTGGCTGGTCTTACAGGTAACCCAGACAGCCCTTCATGGGTCCTGTTAGTTGGTCAGTGTCTCGAGTGGGTCTGTGTCCGTATCTCTGTGGAAGCTGATGAAGTGAATTGAGTCCAAACGATGCCTGCTGAATCTCAAGCTGCTTCCACTTTGTGAGATTGGAAATTGCGACATCTCTTTGCTCAAGTTGCCTGGTTTATTCAGTGAGCACCCCTTTTATCCCTCTTTCAAAGGAGCGGGCAGCCTACATGGCGTCATTCCCCCTGTCAGCAAAAGAGACAGGCGGACTTCCCCTGGGGAATCAGTGTTGGCCTTAATATGGGCTGAAGAAGATCTCAGCTCCATCATCAGAACCCAGAACTTGTTTTGTCTGCCTTGAGTGTTTCATTTTCTGTTGACTGTAGTGGCATGTCAGCTAAGACGATGACAGCCTCAGTGACTTCCACATGTGCGACTAAAGGAACTTTCGAGTTGTCACAGAATCATGTTAAAGTTGGGCCCTCCTCAAAGTAAGAAATTATATAATTTTTGGCTCTTGTTTTACTGGGCGTGTGCTTCGTTGAGACACCCGATTTGAGCGTGAGTTGAGGTATGGAACTAAACACAACATGCTGTTCCTGGATGGCTGGCAGCTATAAAAGGAGGTGCGAATGACCTCCCCACCCAATTCTCCTGCGCCACTCAACGACTTACTGACAGCAGTGTTTGCAGAACTCGATCGTGATTTTTTTTCTGTCCTCTCTCCACTGACCTGTTCTCCACCAGCTGTGGATTGAGGACCCCCCCCCCCCAACCCCCCAAATGCTGCAGTGTGAGCAGGCAGAAGCAGAATGTATTTCATGCTATTTTAATGTTTTTTCTCCTGCTCCAGCAACAGGAGCAGAACCTGGCACATAACCCTCACCTTTCCTCCCGCTGCCACGGCTGCTTGGCCCACAGGAGTTCCATGGATGCCATCGACCGGCACCCCCGGCTAGAGCCCTTCCTGATAGAGTTGCTTCTGTGAAATGTTTGGGGGATGGGGGGGTGCATCTTGACCGGAGGGGATCGATAAAAGCCAGGGAGCATATGAAGAAAGCGCAGGAAGATTACCCTCCAGTTTCCCCGAGCAGTGTGCTCTCTCGTCAATGGGCGCCATTGAGCGGTTGAGGCGAATCTAAAAAAGTCTGTGTGAACGTTTGTTCTTTATATAAGTGCTGTAAGTTGTGTGAAGTACTTTGTTGGATGCAGTACAGTCGCTAATTAGACGTTCCAAAACCTGAAAGGAATTCTAGTACAGAGCTCTTCAAAACATATATACAGTAGCGGCATTTTTCATGTAGCTCGCAGGTCCTTAAATTTAACAGAGGTTATGATTTGGAACACGATCCGTGTGTGAGTCACGCAACCACATCATCCTTTCTGTGCCAGTGTCCCGCGCAAGTTTCTCTCAGTCCTCATTTTTTGATTTTTCTCTCCTCTCCCGTTGTTTCCCTCTTTATTACGTCTCTCACAGGTCTTGATTCTGGCGGACGGGGATACAGACGGCTTCTTATACCAGAGCTTGCCTGTCCTTGCTACCCTGAGGCCACTGGGGAGCGGCGCCACAGCCTACGTGTGCCAGAATTTCACCTGCACCCTCCCTGTCACCTGCCCCGAGGAGCTGCGCCGGCAGCTGTTGGAGTGAGGAGCCTCCCTCTGCAAACAGTAACCTCCACAAGCGCAGCAAAGGAGGACGAGAAACTCTTGCCAAGGCTTCTTCAATAGCCAGCTGCCCCTCTTTCACCCAGCAAACTACCTAGCGAAAATGACCTGAGCTGGGTTTACCCCATAAGAAGTTCGACAAGTAAACATCTTCTTTGACAGTATTGTGGATGCACTGCACTGTAGGATTAGGGTTATACATCTTGCCTTCATAGCTAACCTCCTAATACTGTGAATTCCTCCCCATGGTAACAGTTGCTCCCATAAAACCCAGTGCCATTGGAAGTGTGGTGTTCTTGTGTGTTCTTTTCTCAAATTCCAGAAGAACGAATAAAGGAGATGAGGATCAGGCAGCCACTCGCATGCTAGAGTGGGGGTGGGATTTGCTGGCGCCCTTTGTCTTTGCAGCCCTGATGATGCCCACCACACTGCAAATGGACCTGTGTTCCACCATGCATTGTGCAAGGAGCTGAGTCCTGCTGTGAAAAGTGCGGTGGCATCTCCCGCTCCAGAGCACCTCCGTGCTGCCAGCACCCCGAGTTCAACATCACTTTGCCCCCACCATCATTCCGGACATCGTGGGTATGGTTTGTGTGGAGGGTTAAAGGGGATGTTATTGTTAGCCCTGACCCATTTGTCAAAGCTGCTTTAGCCTCACCATCTCCCCACGAGTAAACAGAGCTGTCCAGTGCAGCAAACTGTCGTGCCTGCACGCCGCACACACTCCGAACAGACAGCCAGTCCTCTGTCGTTTGGTTGCTTAATCTGACAGACGCACCTTGAGGTGATGTAAAATGTTAAAAGTGTAATTCTGCTGTGAGTGTAAAATACCTGTGCATGCCCTGCACCTTCCTTACCTCCGTTCCCACAATATGGATGACGCGGTATTAAAACTGGTAAAGACGCAAATACGTCGACGGCCTTTATTTTCCCCTACTCTCTGCTGTGTTGTGCCGTCCCGAGGCCACGCCTTTGTTTCCATGCACGGTTCAAGTGGGGTCTGTCAAAGCGAGAGCAGCCGCATCGCTGGCAGGGGCGATACGCGAGCCCTGCTCCAGGTTCTGGAAGCAAACGAAAGGAAAGCAAACATGGTGTTTTTTGGGGGCTGCTTTGGTGCAACTGTGCTTTCCCCATCCCCACAGGAGGCCGGGAGAGAGGCACCCCCCTCCCCCAGTACGCGAAGCAGCGAAGCCTCCCGTTGCAGATTTGCCGCTCTTAGAAACGTCTCTCGGCTGCCAACTGTCTTCCCGGCAGAGCCGCCGCGGGCCATGTTTCTCGGCAAACGTGTGTTGGCGAGGAGGTTTTTCTGTAGAAGAGAGGAAGAGGGGTTTGTTCTAGTTCTGTCGTGTCCTGACTTTCCTCCTTGCTTGTCACATTCAGTATAGTCACTGTTTTAAGCCCCCCCCTCCCATACACACACTTAATAATTTTATTTCTTGAACACCTCATCCTCCAGCTCTGCAACCAGGTCAGGAGCATCTCTGGTCTGCCGGTCTTTGTTGTACAAAGGTGTGGTTTTACTGAGAGAAAATGCTAGAAGAAGGGTGAAAAGAGGGTGTTTCTAAACGTTTGTCACAATAATAAGCGTTGGGATTTCATCGTAGACACGTGTCGGCGGCGTCCATGGTGTGTTATAACGGATGTGCCCTCTGGAATACACAGACGCTCAGTGGAGGGGGCTGATAACCAGATCTGTAGGCTAAACAGAAAAACGCACGCAAACATTCCACAACGTACAAGAGCATTCGCAAATGTGCCACAGAGCTGTCCACGTAGCATCTTCACCGGCACTTCAATGTCCAAAATGGACACTCGTAGCCCTTGGGAGAATCTGCGCATTCCCGCTGTTAGCAGTCAGTTACGACGCTGGCCAGTTCTCACCTGAGCGATACGTAAGTCAGCTGTGGAATAGCGGCACCTTTTGCATTTCCATGTCTTTTTAAGCCATTCCAGTTTCTGCAGAATTTAGGTCTGTATGTTCTCGCAAATACTGCGGCACCTTGTTGACCGTGACTCACGACTGGTTGCACCGGCCCAGAGCAATAAAGTAATGTCTTTGCCGAAAAATACCGTAGAGCACATATCCTATCACTGCTGCATGAGCAGCCCTGCACGTATCAGACACATAAACGTTATTAACAAACCAAGTAAGTGCCCAGCCGACAAGTATTTCATTGTTCTACCCAGCTTGCGAGCTGTTCTTTTCTTTGAAAATATCTGCGGTTCCTAACTCGGGAATGTATATTTCCCATTAACAGGCAAAAAATAGTCATAAACTGTTTTTATCAGCATTGCCTTTAATCCAGTTCCGTCTGATCGTACTGTTTAGCTCGATATACAGCTGTTTCAAGTGGTCGATGAGCTGGCCTTTTAAAATCCCCAAGCTGTGTCGCATTTGGAGGATCATAATCTTGCATGGCTTTTCTCGCACGTTTCAGCACCATATTTCTGGAGGTGTCCTTTTTCTACGTGTGATTAAGTGCTGCGTTTGAAATCGTTTGAAAACTGAAAACCCGTCATCGCGTTTAATTGTTGGTTTTCGGATTCCCCGTGCCGATCAGATGCAGAGCCATCGGACGCGCCCGGCTTTGCTCGGGGCCAGATTAGGGCACTCCTAGGATCACATTCCACGCGAGGGACCCCTTTGCTTCCTTTGACACGGAGCATCCTGATGACAAACATCCGACGGTACCCAGGCAGCTCCTGCTTGTATGGTGTGAAATCACAGTAAGCCTTGTAATCCCTTTTACAGGTTTACATGTCAGTTCTCGGAACCAGGATGTGATCTTGTTGCCAGAAACACAGCCGGTCTTGGACTGGGTGTCTACCTGCCTACACAGAACTGGCTAACAGACAGATATCGCCCTTGGGGCAGCAGCTCTCAGTCTCCATAATACCCCCGTGTGAGTATACCTTTCAGATGGGTAGGCAGAGGGACAATAAGACAACGGTGCCCAGAGAGATCATTTTTGTGTGTTCAAGTGTGTGTGTGTGTGTGTGTCTGTATGTTTAGGCCCTCTCCCTCATCTTGCCAGCCTGCTAATGAGACCACAGGAGGCCCCAGATACCCAGGGAAATGCCAACCACAAGCAGGAGGGAGACTGAGAGCCATGTGCCACGAAACAGCTGGGGGAAAGAGAGGCACTGTGGACAGAGGGGATGAGGTGAGGGTAGGAGGGAAACAGCTTAAAACGGAGGGAATGGGGAAACCCAGGAGAGAGGACTAGGAAGAGATGAAGGTAGAACAGGCGAGGAAGTGAAAAACAGGCGTTCTGTATCCACAACGGGAACCCAGTTAAAGGATTTAGACACGTCTTAATTAAAACGTTGGTTTGTATCTCTGCTCGACACGTCCAGCCTTTCACGACGACATCCGCCGGAACACGAGCAGGAAATAACCAAACACATCCGTAGCCGGGTTCCTTTTTATTCACCGAGGCTGCGGCAGTATTGGGAGCGATGTAGAGAACGGCTGGGTGAAGGGGGGGAAAAAAAAACCGACACAATGCCTTTTCAAAGCCCGGGTTTCTAAATGACCAAAGGGATTTGTCTATCCTCATATCTGTTAAAATCTCATGAAGATTTATGAGAGCTCATGACTGGAAAAATCAATTTTCTCCTCAGCGGAGGCTGATTGGCAGATGACTGGTGGACTACTGGCCCTGCGTGGCACAGCGAGCGCCAGGGCGCCCGGTAGGGTGGTTATAGATCGGACTCCATTGATCACCTGGCTTCGGGAGGCTGAAAAATACCTGGACGTTTCCTTCAGTTTGTTACCCTGTGACACCCAATGAGGTAGAAGGTGAGAGAAAGAGCCACGTCTGTGTACGCGTTCGCTCCCGTTCTCTTTTCTGGAGTTCGGTTTGTTTGTTTTGTTAAAGAATCGCTAAACAGAAAATTAGTTTGCGGAGTGATTTTATTTTTCAGTGTCTCGTGCCCAATTATTGGCCACCGTGCGATTTTCAGTAACACGCCAACTTGAGGAAAAACTGTTACTGCCCTCAGCCTTATTTTGTTAATTGACCATCAGCACTTATTACAATCGAAGCAGCTGTATTAAATTGGCACAGCATCAAATCTTTTTTTTTGTTTGTTTGTTTTTTTCCCCAGTAACGTTTGGAGCAGCAGCACGAGCCTGCAGGGGGTCTCCGGTGTTTACCGGCACGGAGATTGATCTGATTTCTGTATTCTCTGCGACCAGGGAAGGGAAGGACGTGAGAGGGACCTGTCCGTACATATTCATTGGCGCAGAAGGTCAAGGAGGCTAAACACACAAAAGCCGTGCTGCGGCAGGACGTTCGCTTCCGTTTGTCGTCCCGCTACCACAGATGTGACATTTTGCTGAGCCCGCGCGGCGCAAGAACCGGGACCCGGCCGCGTTGCCTCTCGGATGTGAGGTTCCCAGTCGCCCCCAGCGAGGCGACTTGGAAAGTGTCGGGTCAACAGCTTTCCCGAACAGCACGTTTAGTTTTCCGCTTCTTCTCTCCATTTTTGACTGCAGGCTTGTCTCACCAGTGACAACAGAGAAGAGCTGCTCTTCTTCAGCCCACTTGGCCCTTGACTGAGTTACGGGAGAACCGCACAAAGACAGGGAGCTAAAGAGTGAGGAAGAGGTAGGCAGAGGGATGTACTTTGTACGTAATGTTCAGCGATACGGACTCAGGTTTACAGACCGCAAACCGGCTTTTCCACAGCCTAATACAGATGACGACCAGGCGCGCAACTGCTGTAGTTTAGTATCGCCGTACGGCATTTGTGGACCGTCGTCATCCCGGTGATACAGCTGTAAAAATAACACAATTAGACTTTGTGTTTCTCAGGTTACAATAGCTCTAAATCATCAGTAAAGAAGAATGATGTAGTGAGGATGTACAGCCAGCCTATTTGAGACAAGCACATCCTTCAATGTGAATGTGTGACCTGGTCTTGTACAGACCTTCAGTGTGTGAAGGGGACAGGGTGAATAGGTGATGCAAGACTCTTCACGGCGGCACAATGGTTCAGTGGCGGGCAAAATGCTCCACGTGTGACAAAGAAAGGTTCAGAAACGAAGCGTCAGCACAGGAGGGAAAGTAGGGCAGCAATGAATGAAAGTGCAAAGTCTCAAAGGTGTGCAGCATAGACCAGGATACCACACGACATAGCTGTTCTGTGCCGGGTGGGTGTACATGCCGCGGTCCATTTACTGCTTTTCGGTTGAACTAAAGCAAAGCTTCTCTGTCACAATCCTGTTTAAAGAAAGAAACGTCGGGCTGCTCTGGTGTCTGTAGCTCCTGGGCCGTGGAGTGGAACTCCCCTCAGTCTGTGTGAGGTTTGCGAGGAGAACCGGAGACCATCAATCGTCTGTCGGGAGAACAGGGATTCTTAATCTTTTTGTCCTCACTTGAAGGTGGATGTCACGGTCACACCTCCCTTCCTTGGCCAAATTCACCAATGAATCGAGACGTAAAAACGGGTCTTTATATAATTAAAACAGTTTTTATCTGTAAGCAATTCCTCACACGTGCAGAAATATAAAAGTAAATGAATGAAACGCTGCGACGGACCGGCATCCCTTCAGGGGATGTTTCACCACCCGGTGTCTCCGACCTGAGCTCCGCGCCGCAGTCCTGACCAGGATACAGTGGTAAGTGGGGATGGATGGATGGATGGATGTAAACAGTTATTACCTCACCAACATGACTGTTCCTTTTGGTCAGTAAGGACAGAAACACCAGGCACGTGTTAAGCCAGACGTCCAGCCAATTTCTAGAGTTAAGGTTTTAGGCACATTTAAATAATAAGCAATAAGGCTAATTTCAACTGATAATATTCATTATATTAAACTTTGCGGTTTCCTCCAGTGAAAAACCAATTGTGATAAATTTCACAGGGGAGGACCCCCACTGTAGCCTGTGCACGTGCAGGTGAGCAGATCTGGGTGACTGGCGTCTCATCCAGGAAGTAGCCTGTTCTATACCCTGTGCTTCCAGAATGGGATCCAGACCACTGCAGTCCAGTAGTGGACAGTCCATCATGGGAGACAGAGTCTCTGTCTGTCTGTCTGTCTGTCTACCCCCAGGTGAGAGCAGCCTGTTACGGTGCAGTTAACACAACATCAGCCTCGGCACAGGAAGAAACAAAGCTTTAATTCGGCATTTATACACCACTCTTCTCAACAAGGTGACACACAGCACGTGCAGCTGTGGTTTAAAGAGAGAAAAAGGGAGCACAAAGACAAAATATCCAGTCTGCTAACACGCTAGTCAGTAAGAAACCATCCGGCCAACAAGAAAGAGAAACGAAGAGCTCCCAGGTCAGTTGTTTCCACTCTGGGCCACATTATTAGATACCTAAGTTACCTGAGATTAGCAGTTGTTTCACAATAAAATGTAATGAAAGACCACAGCGCGGCAGTTCGCTGAAGCAGCCGCGGAGAAACGCGCACATTATTTTTGTGTTAAATGTGATAAATAGTCATATGTATCAGTGTTCCAGGGCTTTTAAGGAGGCTGAGTGCATTTCTTTTCATGCTCTGAAGTACTGAGGCGGGGGAGGGAGAATGCGGTCTGCCTTTTTTTGCCGATAATTTCAGGTACTTCCCGCTCTGCCTCGGGCTCTGCTGAGAGACGCAGACCCGCGCGGGGGGATATCAGGCAGTCGCACGGATTTCTCGGCGACGTCCGGGTCGCGCCGTCTTCGGGACGACAGGCAGCGAGTAGCCCGGGGCGACGGAGAGGGAGGGGAGCGGCAGGCCGTGGGCTTGGCGACGTGGGAGATGCCCAAAGACGGAGATTTACGGGCCCGGGCGAGACCTCTCCAGGGGGCTCCGTGGGAGCAATCGTTCAGCAGCAGAAGAATCTGCTCTAGGCTGAGCCTAGATCTCCAAGGCCAGTGTGGGTGGACAGGAGAAACTTTGTATTTTAGGTATTAAACGCCTGAGGAGCACCTTTTAGAAAGTGTGAAATTGTTTTTAAAATATTAAGTTTTTCTCTTCACTCTATCCACGAGTGTCGACGTAGCGAGTGCGCGAACGTGGATCTTGCCTTCTCATCCTTGGCGAACTTTCTGGCTGCTTGGAAATTTGACTTCTCCTCGTCAATAGCATGGAAGTAATGTTTTGTACGTCCATCTTCCAGTTAAGCAGTCGAGACAGATAAAGCTTCCCGACGGACGGAGAGGAGCCACGGCCGTGTGACCGTCCCCAGCACAGGAGTGCGGCACCACGTATCCTGCCCTGTAATTTATTAACAGTGTTCTTCATCTGCTACTTCGGTCAACCTCGTTTTCCAGCGGAACCCGTAGCTGTCACACTTACGGTACATACACTTCAGCCTGAACTTTGATCTTAACACAGCAAACAACAGCTGTCAAACGCAGAGCTTTTAATGTCTTTTCCTTCTGGTCGCGGCCTTTTACAGGATCAAGTGAGGACGCGACCCTGTGACCACGAGGCTCACAAATGAAGCGGCAGGAGAGACCCTGCCGTTGTACCGCTGAGAGCAGGTAGTTAGCCACAACCGCTCACGAAATATTGAGCGGCGCGGGTAAATTTTCTAGCTGAAGTTTCACCCGATGACATCCAGAGCGCAGTCCAGGGAGGCCCCTCTACTGGCTCAATGTAATAATACTTTGTTTAGAGGAAACGAGGGAAAAGGGATAAACAAACCAAACAAAATGTAAGGTGATGTGGGTGTCTGGTCACAGGCTGCTCTGCGGCTCCGTGTTGGGATTTTTTGTTAGTTCCTGGAGAGGTTCTGCTTGCCGGATTGCAGAGCAGTGCAAAGTCGGGGGTTGCTGAGGAATACGGAGGTACCGGTTCATCCCCTTAGCCCGGTTCTTTGCAGCAAAGAGGCGAGGAGGTCACACGCGCCTCGTACCGCACGCACCGTCTCTTCGTACGTCAAACCGGAAATGTGATAAATTAACGGACCATGTACCAAACACACACACACACACACACACACACCATTCACGCTGGCTGCTGTATGCTGGAGGCTACATCTTTATTCAGCAACGGGAAAACATCATGGAGGCATTTGGCCGTTTTCTCCTATCTATATTTCTGTAATTGGATCCACTCTGTTTTTGCTCAGAAAAGATTGGGAAATAATTATGTTGTGAATTCATTACACCGATGAATAGGAAATTGTTCCAAACAAATGTTTGATTGTGCTTTACTAATCTGTTACATTTGATGAATGGCGTAGACTTATTTATCGCTATTATTACCATATGCAGCGCAATTGAACCGTCTGAATAATAACATTCTTGCTTGACACGTACAGTTGCTTTTACTTATAATAATATGGAAAGGAAATGTTTCCAAAAGAGATGTATTAAGTACAGATTTTGTTGTAGCGATTTGTGCACCGTGGCACAAATTGGCCTGCAGAAGCCATTATGAAACTGTGAAAGTGGAGAGCGAGGACAACACGGTCTGGCTGTGCGCGGTGCCTGTCTGCCAGGCCTGGCATCCAGCTCCTGGCCGCAGAGAAGACGACAGAAGTAAGGAGAAAGCCGGTCTGGTGTCACGCGGACGGAACGGGTGTAGGCAGGCGACACTGGCCCTTGACATTTTCCTGACATTTGTTGACATTTCTGCACACATGTAAACAGGAGAAATTTCAAATTGATCAAAAGAAGTCTTTAAAAAAAAAAACATTCTTGCGCACAAATGTCAGGAGTTAGCAACATCTGCCATGTGTGCAGTTGAGGGTCGGCGTGTGGCGTGGAGCTCGGTGCGGAACAAAATACGGCCACCGCAGCGGGCGCTTCCGCGTCTGCCGGACAGCGTTGCTCCTCACCGCAGATGTTCCCCGACCCAAATCCCGGCTCGCCGACCTCGGCGTCGTGCCGCCGTAAGCCTGCGCACGCAGCCTCCATCAATAACCCCGACCGGGACGTGGGCCGGCCATAGATCACCCTGCCGACACGGGGACTCAAACTTCGCTGAACCGCGCCATTTCGTCATGCTATTAATAGGAACAGTTACATATTCTCAGCCCTTCAAATCATTTATGTCATATCGCAGCTCCTTGCAAGGATGGATTCCGCTACTGTCTTTCCTCTCACAACAAGACTGACATATAAGCGCTTTCTCTGTCCACGATTATGTTCTAAATGTGTCCACCAAGGTTCAGTGTATTTCTCACGGGGACATGAGTCAAAACGTTGGTGGATGCAAACGTTCAGGTGTTACCTTTGACGGCACGTTGCCCGAGATGGCCGGACGTCTACTGCGACGGCCTTTTGACAGATCGTCCACCACAGCGGCGAGGGATCGGGGACGACCGGCGCTCGCATCCTCCGCTCGGCGCTCGAGTGCCTTCTGTTGGGACTCGTCTTCCTGGGCTCTGTGGGCAAAACAAACAGAAGGACCAGATTTCTCTCTGAATCCTCAGCTAACACTTGATAGATATTAGCTCAGAGCTGGCATCTCCGTGGGCCACCCACCCACGCACACACTCTCGGTTGCCCGTTTATTAGGTACACCCCCACCTTCACACAAACTGTACATTCCGACAAGTAAGACGTCACGTGACTGCGGCGTGTGGTATAAATCAGGCCGGCCGGCTTTTCGGCGTCAGTCAGCGCTCGGTCGAGCGTCAGAACGGGCAGAACGAGTGACCTTGGTGGCTCAGCGTAGCCTGACAGTTGGCGTTAGGCGTGTTGGTCCTAGGTGTCATCCTGGGCTTTTCACGCACGGTGCGAAAAGCACCAGTACCAGCGATTGGCGGTGCTGTGGTTGAGAACAGCTTGTGGATCAGAGGGGTCAAAGGGGATGAGGCTGAGACCAAAGTTCCTTTCGAATCCGCGGCCTGCGCAGCGCCTGGGTCTCAACGGCGTCGGTCATCTGTGGGATGAGGTTCGCAGTCACGTTGTTGTTTAGCCGCTCAGCTTGCAGCAACTACGCAACACTATCATTTCCACATGGCACTTTGCCCCTGCACATCCCATCTTGTGGAACCCGCGCTGTTCTCTAGGCTAAAGGAGGCGTAGCTTTCTACTCGATAGGTGTACCTAATAAACTGGCAACTCAGTGCCCCCCCCGTGCACATTGTGTGTCGGCACGAAGGGATCGTGTTTTGCATCGATTCGGGTGCCGATTTGCCGGTATCTGCCGTACGTTTGTGTTCATCTGCTCCTGTCGGCGAGTGAAATTTCAGCTTCTCCTCTGCGATTTGCTCTTTGTCCGAGGCTGAAATGTATACGTTTGAACCCCTAGTGAGCACTTTCCCCGCGCGTACAAACGCGGGAGACACCGTTTTAACGCAGGTTAACGTTTTTCGCCGTTTTCACGCGTCGGATTGAAAGCGAGCGGCACTCCGTCTTTCAGAAAGCAGCGTCGTCGCGTGTAAAATAATAAATGTACACATAAATATTTAACTGTTTAGCTGTTCTCGATTGAGTTTGTCTTCCTCTGGGGATTTACTCTTTTGATATTCTCTGTTAGTTTTGTTTTCCCAATCATTATTGCTAGAAAATGAGCTGTTTCGTGGCCTGCTTTAAGTTTGTGTACCCAGTTACATTATATCTCACCTCCTCACAACAATTCGGTACCATTGTTCCTTGTTCGACTCGCACCTTTTTCCTATCTTTGCATTTCTTCTTTCACTGAGCGTTCAGCTCCTCCCCAAGTCCCTGAATCACTTCTTGTTGGATGCAGTTTTGGCAGAAGGGGAAGCAGTGAATCTTTTTGGCTAAGTCTGCACCAGCTTTGCATGTTTGAACAGAGCAATATTTGCCCATTTTTCTTGGCAACACCGTGCAAGTTCTGTCACACTGGACAGAAATCCTTAAATCTCACCACACACTTTCAGCTACGTGTAAAAGTGAACTGCGATGGGGCCGTTTTCTCGTCTTTAAGCTGTTTGGGTGCTCTGTGTTTGGGTACCTGGCCGGCCTGCTGTCTGTCTGGAAAGCTGCTGTTGGCCTCCTGCTGGCTTCCTCAGTTCTGGAGGATTGTGGGATCGGAGCGGAGCGCTGTGCGCTTTCCGCCTCCCCTCGGTAGACCGAGTAATGTTCAGTGCCTCTCAAAATCCTTTTATCTCTCTCCCTTGATCTGCGCCTTTCCGCTTTATCTTAGAGTTGCCTTGAAAGCTCGTGGTTCTTTATGGTAATGTCTTCCTTTCAAATGCCCCGTGTTACCGAGGCCCTCGTAGAAACTAGAAGTCGCGTTTAATGCCAATTAACGCTCCTCATTTATCCAGCACTCGGCATTCTGCGGACGTTTGGACGGAGCGTCCTTACAAAAGATGTGACGTTCCCGCCGTTTCTGGTTCGTGGCGACTTCATTCGGTTTTATGCCCCTTGCCGAAAGTCAGGAGAAGGTTGCGTACGTCCTGGTGGATGTAGACCGACGAATAGCGCAGAATCGGAGGCGAGGGCCCGAATACACCTGTGGGCACCGTACCGCTTCCGACTCTGTTGGTGAAGATGAAACAGTCGTCAATCCCTGTGTTCTCCCTGGAGACACAATCAATACATGCATGTGTGAACTGTGATGTTGAATCACTTGTCGTTTTGTCTGATGTGGAACTGAAGATACATGTGTCTGTTAAATCAAAGCTGACAGATCAAATAGAGAGTGTATTATTGTTCCTGAAAGTCCTGCACAGGCCTGTGGGTAAATGGTGTTGGATGTATCCTCTGCAGCACAACGTACCAAACGACGCCGATGATTCGTGTGTGTGTGTGTGTGTGTGTGTGTGTGCGTGCGTGTGTGTGGAGCTCCTACTGTACTGCTGTGCGGGGCAGTGATGTCAGTGCAGTTTGAACATCGTGAAACTGTCTCGTTTGCCCAAGGAGCAACTCGGGCATCTGAACCTGAGTGATTTTAAGTAAATGCATCAAGTTTAAATTCTGCGTGATTTAAAAAAAAGTCGAGCTGAGGGGACGGGGGGGGGGGGACCCCTAACCAGTAAGATGAGAAAACGCATTCCAAGCTGCTCAGCACATTAGTCTTCTATCTGTGAGAGCTGTTGGATTTTTCCACGAGATGGACTGGTAGCACAGCACCTTTTGCACCACATCTGCCTGCTTTCCCCCAAAAGTTCCAGTGCCCCCCCCCCCCCCCCCCCCCCC
>UFQX01000316.1:204549-220230 GCA_900497675.1 Arapaima gigas
CCCCCCCCCCCCCCAGCCCTGCACTATCTGATCTGCTTCCCATTTGCATTCATCCCTGGTGATTTTTATCAGACTGCTTTGATGAAATGGAGAGGGTAATTTGCATGGACACAGGCCCACTCTCTGTACTGCACAGTCACGCAAATTCACTGGGTCCGGCCCAAATTCGGAGAGCGCTGAGCACGAGAGGAGCGTTAGTAAGAGACCCGGAGAGACAGAGCGAGGGAGGGTGACGAAAGCGGGGGGGGGGCTGCTCTCACCACACGGTGACGGTCAGCCGGCCGTTCGCTGTTAGAGGTTTAAACAAGCGAGCGGAGCGAAGGGCAGACAGGCTGAAGATTGTTCACCCCCCCCGCAGGAGCCTCTGGGTCCCCGGGGTCCACAGTTACCCTTCCTGCAATGATGTAGTTGCTGGGCTGTTCACTGAACATCCAGTCCATCGCCTGCTAACATCTCGTCACGCACAGATGTAAGAAAGTAGTAAGTAAAAGTAAGATAAATGAATAACTCCACGTAGTGCGCTTGTCTTCCCGCACAGCCTGCAAGCAGCAACTGCTCCTTTGTTGTGCAGTGTTCATTGTACTCGTCTGTGACACAGTGTACTGTTTATACATGTAATTTGTTCATCAGAACAGACAATGCTCCTTCTTTCCAAACCATCAAAACTCGCACAACTTGTTTATCCTTTGTGACAAACTTTGACAGGTATTTAATGAAAGAGGACCTTCAGTCTATGTGCAACTTGACAGCAATACGGGCTGCTCACCGACAAGCCTGCCTGCCCTCCTCTTAGTCATAACACACGGGTTTCTGCCTCAAAAAACACACCGTGTTACTTTGCCTTCGGTCTCCCGAGTTCCAGATCCTTCTTCTTGCCGCCTCCGTAAAGATAACGGCCGATTACCTGTTCAGGCGACCGGTTCTGCGGCGCAGGTGAATCCGGCGAGGCCGCTTTCTGCTCCTGCCGCAGTGCCGCCGTCACCCGAGAGCTTAACTGGGCCGCGGTTTGGATTTTCTCTGCATCCAGGGGTCAAACCGGGTCCTGAAATAATACGTAACCCTGTATTATGAACGTGGCACAAACGCAACCGTGATTTCTGAATTAACCGGGAGCAGGTAGAATAGCGGGTTCAACTGCTCCCTGGCACTTCAGGACTCGGGCTCAAATCCCGCCCCTAGCTGTAGTACCCGTGAGCAAAGTACTTACCCTGAATGCCTGCAGTGAAACTTACCCAGACACTGTAAATAAGTGAACGCTGTGACGTGTAAATATACTTGTAACTAAATGCAGCAGAAGAGACAGAAACCGGGTTGATCTGATGGATGAACAGAGTTAGAGGTGGGCTTTATTTGACCCAGTAGTAAGACCCTGTTCCGCAGAGTGTAAAAGTGAATTTATTACTCGCGCTTATCTGTTCTCCGATTGGCTGCAAGAGATTTCGGTTGGTCTGCGCGGAGAGAACGTACAGACAGTTGTCCGTAAAGTTGAACGAGTTTCTTCTTGTTAATGTAATGAAAAGCAAAAACGAAAATAGAATTCAGTCACACACAGGACCCAAAATATCCTGCACCTGAGACACGTTGTTAAACATGCCGGGACGATGTCTTCTCAGCAGCCCTGCGGGGTCAGGCTGCTGCGTTCGGAAGCCTCCTCGCCCGCCCCTTTGTCCTCTTCCCTTGTCCGTTTCCTGCAGACCTGGCAGAAGACGAGAAGTTGCCGTCAAGGATGAGCCACAACTCGGGTTTTTCTGCCTGCGTTTGTGAGGCGGCAGCTGCGTCTTCATTGGAGGAGATGGCGGAGAGGGAGGCAGGTGACACCCCTCCTTCTGCCACAGTGGGCTCACCGTGTATGTGTGCGTGTGTGTGTGTGTGTGTTCGTGCGTGCCCATGGTTAGATGCAGCTTTTGTTGTTTACAAAAATACCCACCAACTTTTGTTCACCACACTTTCCAATTTGAATTTTTCCAGTGATGCCCACAGAATGTACCTTTCTTAATGTTAATTTAGCAGTTGCTCTTATTTGCTCTCCGTGCCCACAGTGTCACTCCACTGTACTTCCGTCCTCTTCAGTAGTTTCTCGACAGTTTCCCCCAGCCGTTGAAATCATTTTTGTACCGCTAATTCTTTAAAATACAGTTGTGAGGTTAAAAAGTAAAAGGAAGAAGTGAATATACTGCGCTCACCTGTAGTGTGTGTGTGTGTGTGTGTGTGAGAGAGAGAGAGCGGTAATTAAGGAACAACACTGCCAGAGGAATCCAATAATAGCTAAATATTAATTATGTTACTGCTTGGACTAAAAAATGCATTATGCTTCATTAGGGAACCTGCCATTAGGCAAATGACAAGGGTGACAGGCACAGAGGATATTACTTTTATATTTCTACAATCTTTCACTCACTTCTACTCAGCATCAGCAGTCCTCTATCAGTCATGGGAGCTGTTGGCTGTGTGTGTGTGTGTGTGTGTGAGAGAGAGAGAGACAGAGTGTGTCTGTGCTGATGATGGCGGTGGGGGGATTATTCACTGCACGATAAGCAAAGAGACAAGTTTATCCTAACGCTGGCCGAGCGTTTAATTTCACGTCTGAGCTGCGATCTGGGCTTCACGCTGCACCGACGTTCAATTTTAGGACAAACGGATCCGAAGAACCGAGCACCACGACAATTCAAAACCATGAGTAAATAAGTTAATAAATAAGTGAGGGTGACGTGCAGGATACAGAAAACAGACGTCGGAGGTCGAGGAGACCGACGCGATGCGTACGCCGTGCCGCCTTCGCCCAGAAGCCCGTCTGCGCGCTCTTCTTTAAAGGATTTCCAGCCCGTGGGTTTGCACACTGTCAGAAAAAAGATTTAAATTTGTCATTTAAATACGGAGTAGAAGAGAATTAGTATCTCTGGGTCACAGACCGCTGAAGAATGATGACAGACCTCCCGAATTTCTCAGCAATCTCAACTCCTTCAGCGTAACTACGGGTGAAACGTTTTATTCTACCAAGGTTCCTGTCCACTCCGTACTCCTTAAACAACGAGAAAATTTTCCGTTCCCAGTTAGTTATTACATGCCAAAAACGACTGGTAATGTGTTTTAAACACTGAAGTGACCATTGGCGAGAAGCTCTTTAAGTCGTTTGTGACTTTGAATCAAACATCAGTTACAAAAGTTAACTGCTGTGGCCATTTTGTCATCCTTTTCAAGCATAATTTAATATTCACCTTAAATTGTGGTGACAGAGGTGAGAGAAATTGAGCACGATTGGCATGGATTCCTCACCGTTCAAACGGCACTTACTGGGCGTCTTACGGAAATGTAGGAAAACACCCCCCCCGGATGCACGTTGTCTTTGTCTTTCCTTTCCCTGACTGTCCAGCCTAAGAGTCCCCGGACACTTTTTCTTCACCAAACAGTTTAGCAACCAAACGTGCAGCACAGTATTCCAACACGTATAACGTGGCTTATGTTCCTAAGAAGCCACGACTTTAACACGTACTTACATTAATTTTACAAGTTTATCCAGTCTGACAAGGAGTTATGTATTTCAGGAAACCCCTCGCACAGGAACATCTCTGCCAGCACCTGCTCACCAGGGGTCGGTCACGAACGAGGCTCAACGTAAAGGACGTAAGAATCTCCTTCTCCCCTCCCATTCTAGCACTCTGCAAGAATCCAGGCTCTAGTTCGTTCTTTCAGCATCATGTATGAAGGCCCGGGGGACCCTCGACCCCGCATCACGGAGAACGGGAGCAGCCGGCTCAGCATCCGATCTGAATCGAATGCTCGTAAATATTCCACTTTTGTGTCTCGCACGTCCAACGGTGTCTCTGAAACCCCTTAGCGATGCCAGCTGGAAATGTTCACGTGCGCATAAGCAGGCGAGGATATGACTGTCGCACCTTACTCCCCACCACGATCTCTCCCGATCGAATTTCTGAGAAACAAACGGCGCGTCTGGGTTCCGACGCGGACGAGACTGAGGACGCAGGAGGGCCGGAGATCCTGAAACGGAGAAATGAGAACGCCCTGAAGCTTGAATAGCGCTTAACTGAGAACGCAGAATTGGACTTCATTATCTTAACTGTAATTGTTTAATTAATAAGATGCCATCTCTGTGGTTGGTGGGCAGCTAATCGATTAAAGCAATTACTTCCATACGGTACAATTCAATAAAATAACTCAAAGGGCTGCAAAGGCCACTTGACTCAAACAAGTACGTTGTGCTCCGCGGTCGCCAACTTCCTTTGCTCTTAGATGTAGCTAAAGCCGCACGAGAGCAGGAAACGCTACTAATACGAAATAATTGTAATATTTACAATGGGGGGGGGGGTGGCATTTGATTGTGTTTGCGGGAAGCTGCCGCCTCACAGCCCCCGACTTGTTCTGGCGAGGGGCTCAAATCCAGCACGATCTCCCCTTGTCGGTGCGGGTTTCTTCCCGCAGTCCCGAAGACCTGCCGTTCTAAACCGCCCGTGTGCGTCCGGGACCAGGGGTCGAGGAAAAGTGGTTCGACGGCGGTGTTTTTGAGGTCTGTAAATGCCAGACTGCGGTGCGAGGCATCTCTTCAATCACAGCTTAACTTTAAATACTTGTTAAACCAGAGAATCCCTTTAAAAACCAGGATGGAGAAGAATTATTAGTAGAAGCCCACGCCGTCCCTGTTTTTTTCAATTCTGTGCGTTTCTGACACCCCGAGTTGTGTGGGGGGGCCGACAGCAGGTCCGCTCGAGTTGCTGGCAGCACCCTGTCCTTATCCACTTTAAACCAGAACAGGACCAAAAAACTGTTCTGGAAGCAGACCAGGGCTTCTGGGATGTTTAATTGTCCCTCTGTATTGTTTGCGTTCTTTTTAAACAGATAGGAGAGCTTTAAATAGAGCCTCTGTTCAAACAGAGGACATTCCTGGGCAAAGTGGGCATATTTCATTCTGCATGAACAATTTCTCTCCGCAGGCCTAAGGCTGCGTTTAGAGCTACCCAGGTACAACGGTGTGCAAAGAGAAGTTTGCTTATTAAAATTATGTGCAGAAATCGACCTCTCCGATACCTCACTGCTGCACTCGGACTGTGACAGGAGTGTCCTCGACTGACACGGCCGCAGTAACGCTTAAATGGTGCAGCAAAACTAAATTCGAGCCTAATTTAACCTTTACAACAAACGGTGCTCTACATAATAGAGGAAAGGAGAAAGCGAGCTCTTCATTTTGCTCTTGGAGAAAGTAACTAAAAGGTTTCATCTTCGGCTTTCAAAGGTACCGTCATGTGACGCCAAACAGTATTAAGTGCCAATCTCTGCATCTATTGTTCCAGAAACAACCACTGTTAGACAAACACCATAAAGAAGTTTTCATTGTTTGAAATTCATTCATGTTGTACTATAACTCACTGCCGTTTCTTTTTTTTTTTTTTTTTTGCGCAGCGATGTGGAGGGAACATCGCACAGAAAATATTTACATGTTCGACGTCTCTTGAGCCAAGCAGTTAGTGAGGACCCCCCAGGCTGGGAAAAGGACTTCAAGCCCAGCCCAAAGTGGCAATAAAAATGGAATTGACACATTTGTTTAAAAAACAACTGATTGAAGGGAAGAACCCCAAACGTTGCTGGGATTATATTATTCGGGTAAAACACACAAACAAATCACCCCTCTGAACTGTCCAGAGAAACATGTATGAAATCTGCATGACCAACAGATCCAAAATCTGGCAGAACATCTAATCACTGTGCACCTCTCTGCCTCTAAGTTCATATCCAGAGCTGGAAATCAGTACTTCAACTCGACACGTGTTTCCAGAACATTTTGAGCTGTAAAATGTACATTTCTTTTCATACCAATTTTATAGCCCCAAGTACAGCAGATGCAAGGAATAGAAATTCTTTGTCTTGAAGTGAAAATTCAGGGTCCAGCAGTGTTGTTGCTAATATGACACATATTGTGACTGAGGAATGTCTAGGCGTTATTAATAATAATAATAATAATAATAATAATAATAATGAATCTTTTTCTACTGTTTGCTACAGTGAAGAAAATGCTGAAACTGTAAAACCCAAACAGTCATCCTGACTGCTCTGCATGCCACGGTCCTGCAGCAAACTTCCTCACATTTCTTCTGCCACCTGAACAAGGCCAAGCTATTTGGTCGAGTGTCTGTCTGTGCTGTGAGCTTCTGGGATATGGAATGCAAATGGGTGCCAAAATTCTAAATGAATGACTACGAGATCTCTAAAGTATAAACGTAACCTTTATCAGCAGAACCTTGTTTCTTTCGTGGTCATAGCCAGAAAAGCTCCTGGACCTGGCTTTGCTTTGCCCCATTTCCTGAACAATTTCAGGACGAAAGCTTAAGATGTTAAACGTGCCGTACTTATATTCCATCACTGAGACAAACAGGTAACAATAACTCAACTTCTGGCCAATAAACATTTTTACACTCCTACATTTGTATCTAGTACAGTAACGGATTGCCTTCTTGTATCCCTTTACATTTTCATCCAGCTGTACTACTGGAAACGTAAATATTTTACATTTTCAAGCGCGTTTTCCTCCGGTGTGAGAATACAATATATCACGGCCCCTCATAAGCACTTAATGATCTGCTTTTAACCCAAAAGGATTTATTTATTTGTCTTTGTTATCATGCTGACGAATGCATGCTAGATATCTGAGGGCTTTGCAAATTCAGTTACAACCTTTCCTTCATACGACATTCGTCCGAGCCCAATTGTGGGATGGGAGGTTAAGGGGGTCGGATGTAAAATCAAACTTGACTCATCTGCTCTGAGCTCATCACTGAGGTTCCTTAGGTGGTCTGTGACTGCAGGCCTGGATGGCTCTAGGCAGGAGGCTGCAAAAAAAAAAAAAAAAACAAAGAATTTTTACATTCTTATTTTCCATAAATGCAGGTAAAGAAGCACAGGCAGCGCAGTGCGATACGGAGCCGCCCCTGGGGAGCAAGCTACGGCAGTATTAATAAAAAAGCTGCGAAACGGAGGACGTGCACAGCCACGGGCAAACAGCGTGGAATCGCGGCGCGATGCTGGCCGACCACGTGCAACGTTACCGCGACGACGGCGGCAACTGCCCGGCTCAAAAACAGGTCAACGTTTACGCTCAGCTCAGCACTTTCAGCTGTACGCGGGTAATTATGTGGGCTCTTTAACTGCATTTACACATCATTATGGCGTCCGAACGCGTGGCACACGCGTGATTCCAGCAGAGCCCAACTAAATTCAACAACGGGAACACAGTCAATAGCTTTGCGAGCGTCCTCATCAGCTGCAACGCCACGTTCCGTTATTCCAGTGTCAGCAGCAACTTTAGGACCACCTAGTCGTATCTTGCAGTCTGAGGCCGATCCTGAGACCTTTTAACAGCATCTGCACCAACAAAGGTTCTCGTGACAAATTTCTGTGTCGTCTAAACTGAGGCGAGACTCTAGTTTCTCGATCTTGGCAAGCTGACGTTTGTTTTACTCAGGGGGTTTGTGGGGTTTAATCAGCCTCTCGGAGGCACCAGCAGAATAACATCCTTGACCATTAAAAAAAAAAAAATTGGGTAACAATAAGCAATGAATTAGCACCGTGTAGCATCCTGGGTGCTGAATGACGCAGGAAGAGCGTTCGGCGGGACGGTTGGGAGTGGCGATAAGAAACGTGTGGATTATTCCAGCCCATCTGCCGTTGAAAGACAGTTGCTACGATGACGGACAGAGCGGGAGACATGCAGAAGCGAGGAGTGTCTCTAATGAGAGGGGGAGAAAAAAAGAGCAGGTCGCCACCACATGAGCATAGCTGTGAAACCGTAGCTGCTCTCCTGGCCTTCCATTTACTGTGTGGATCCATCCTCTCTGTTTACACCGACTACTGTCAACACGTGCTATCTAATCTCTGTAGAGAAGCTTTTTTAAAAATATATACTTTTTTTAACCTTACAAAGCAAAGACCAAACCCTGCATTTCATTTAAAAAATAAAATATTTCCTATCAACATTCCAAATGCGAGTTAGCTCTCCTCTATGTCTCACCGTTCGGTGCCACCGAAGTTGCAGCTTCTTTTGGCCCCTTTAAATTTTTGTGCAGATCAGAATGTTCATCGACACTAAATATTTAAACTAGTACGAGTCTCTGCCTAACGTCAGTTTACGAGGGGCCGTTACTGAAATGCACGTTTGCATCTTGCGAGACCCCTGTTCCAAGACTTGTCTGACCAAAGTTGAGTCTGCAAAATGCTTGTTGGAAACAACATCCCATGTGATTGGCATAAATCTGAGGCAGAAGACAGAGACCAAAACAAGCTATTTTCACACTTCCTTTGCTACTCTTTTGATTTCTTATCTCGCAACGCTGAACTTATGAAAAGAAATAGGCCACTTTGATGACAATCACAATATTCCAGTTGGGGGGGGAGGGGGGGTTCACTTAACATTAATGAGAAGATTCATCAAATAGATGTTTTGAAGATTCCTGCCACAGGCACTACCTGCAAGAAAGTTTGAATATGTGATGGAGTGAGGATGGCTGACAGTATGTATACAATTTTGTTTTGTTATTTTTGTCATGTGGTAAGGGCTTGAGACGAGAGATGAGACGAAACAAACATGAATAAATCAGGGAGAAAAAAGTTGGTCTCCACCTGAGAACTCGCTTTCGGCGTGAAAAGTGTGCCAATTAGAATACATTTGCTTTCTTTTTTTTTGCTTCCGTTTATCATTTTTTTTAAAGAACCCGTTAGAGAAAAAGCATTAAAAACAATGCCCTGTTGTTGAGATGATCATTTCAGACGCGACGACAGGATCATTTACGGCAGCTACTTAAGTTAAGCGTCTTGCTTAAGGGTCTGGCAGAATTGACAACCTTCTTGTTTCAAGACGGCATCCTCGTTCTCGATATACGCCGCGTTTTGTGAAACTATAGGTTTACGTTGGCGCCGATGGGTTCGCCAGGCCACGCTTTACCTTCACGTTTCCAACCCCTCCCTGTAGACTGTTCTCTGCGAAATCTGTTTGTAACCAATCGTGAATATGTGACCTCATTCAACAATAATTTATCTTTTTCTTAAGAAAACGTTGGTGGCGTATCAGTGAAATGACAGCAGCCTTGACATTACCGCTAGATAGATGTAAACACGAAGAGGAGCAGCCCGAACGTTTAAATATCGGCGCACAGCGTACGCGATGGAATACGCAGCCGCGTCTGTCAAACGCGGGGGTCCAAGTGGTTGCCGGCATCACTGAGGCTGTCAGAGTCCAGCAATTTGTCTTGGGAGACACTTGTGGTGAAAGCGACACGTTATACAACACAGTATAGAAAATCCAGAAAACACGGTACACATTTTACAGAGATCCACAGAGCAGAGTACTCAGCAGCAGCCGGCAGGGTTTCGGAACTGCCGCATCTTTCTAAATGTATTAATCGGTAATTAAATACAATTTGTTCTTTGGACGAGGACAAAAATCAATATTTTATTCTATAAGAAAATGCTTGTATGTTTCCGGAAGATAGATAAGCAGATAAGGTGCCGCGTGTTTGACAAACGTTACATCCCAGTCAGGTTTGTTCTCACAGTTTGTTGCCACATGCCTCCAGTTTGCTGATCTCACAGTTTATATCAAAACATAACACACCAGTTCTCTCCTGCAGCCTGTAATTTCACCTGATAATGGTTTATGTACGAACAGATCGCTGCAGGAATCTCTGACTCACATGCGTTGTATTGTGTCATTCAGCCACGTCGACCTGGCAGACAATAAAGACGTTAATACCCTTGTCTTACATTTTCTTTTGTTCTAGATGTAAATAAAAGGTAAAACAGAACCCTTCAAAACTCTAAACCATTACAATCCTGGCACGGCTGTACCGGCAACAACAGGATCTGCGGAGGTGTTTTTTGGTGAGGTGAAGGCCAAGCACACCTCTCAGTTTAGCCATATGTCAGCTGGCAAGAAATCCATTCTGTCCACCATGTCTTACGCAACCCGCTGCAAAAGAGAATTAATGGAACCTTAGGAAAATAAGCTCTGCGGAGCCCATAAATAAGGAGGGATTTCAAAGGTGGGGGGGGGGGTGTGCCGACGGCGAATGTGGCGAGTAGCGCTAACGTCTCACAGCGCCCGGGCTGGTGGGGTGTACACGTTCTCCCCGTGTCTGTGTGAGCTTCCACTGGATGCTCTGGTCATCCCATCAGGGGTGTGGATTAGCCTAGCCTAGCGCCAGTTGCTTCTGGGATGGGCTCTGGACGGCCCGCAAACCTGCTCAGGAGCGGCAGTTAACCACTGGGCTTCCCCGTCTTCTCACCTAGCAGAGTCCAGGTTTACAAAGCAAAAGCGTGACTCCCATACGCTGGCCCGGGTTTTTTATTACAGATTGTTTAGCTTGTTGATATAATTATTTTATAGCATTCATTTTTGGCTGCATGTCAACACGCAACATCTGTTGGCATTTGTGCATTTTTATGTAAGGCTGCTATATCGTGAATTTCAACCATATTGGACACATGAATAATCTGAAGAGTATTTCATCTTCTGTTTACACGGCCAGCTTCCTTCCACATTCACTGGGGGTATTTAGACCCCAGGCTGGGAAGAACCAACAGAATTACTAATTGCCCGGGAATTTAGAGCACACATTCATTAACGGCTGATAGTTTTGATCAGGCAAACAGCAATTCAAATCAGATGTGCCCAGGAGCGGATCTCTTTCCTCGAACAATCTAGACGTGTTCGCTGCCCCAGAGGAGCCCAGAAGAGATCACAGGATAACAGAGAGAAACAACTTCCCCTGGTGGCCACCTTTGCAGGCGTCACATCAGCGTTGCGTTCTGTCCCGCGTGAAACAACCTGAGAACATTTCGCTTGCTGCTGTCAAAGTTGTTCGTAGTGCGTGTGCTGCGTATGTGGATGATCCCGTTGTCCACTTCTCTACCCAAACCACCTTGGTACATCCTCCACACATACCACACATACTACAAAAACACACCCAGGCAGAGAAACACACAAAAATCAACATTGGCCAACCTTTGCTCTTGAGGGCGCAGGTTATTTTTCTAATTTCTGCTTTCTTGTCCTGTTGAAGTATACAGTTGTTCCTGGTTACCCTCGAGGGTCTTTTCTGTGGCTCAAAGCTCACAATCTTCCGCGTCAATAAGTTAATGTTTTTGATACAGAGCCCAATTTTTTAATTTGTGGATTTACATTTTATACCATTGTTTACAAAATTGTTCTGCTTTCATTCTTCGTGACAAGTGGATAAAAGCCGATGTTTTTGACGCCGGTTATGACTACATGTAGCTTCTACCGATTTGTAGAGATCTGCTCTGAACACAAGAAACAACACAGACTAAACCGCCACCCAGCTCCCAACCCCCGTGTACACGACTGTTTTAAACCTGTTCTGTTTCCTCTTATTGAACCTGACAAACGGTAAGGGAAGGAATCAATCCCGAATCACTACATACATCATCCATAACTGGATGAACTGATCGTATAATAAAGAGCAATTATTTAGCTCTAACTTGATAAGAAAGAAATCAGAGTAACTCGGACTTCCTGTTAACAAGGCCGGAAAACTATGAGTCGTAAATCGTATTAAATATATTATATTAAATATATCCTCGGAAACAAGACTAAAGCAACGCACCCACACTTCTATAAATGTGTTCTGAAACAGCAAGTACACCTTTGTTTGCAAATAAAAATGCTTTAACATGTTTGATTTAAAATGGGGAAAGAAGACGGTGAAAAACTACACGAATCGCATCTGACGCTGCAGTGCACTTTCATAGCATCGCATTTAGATGCTGCGGTTTCCAAACACACCTGCACTCGAGCCGAAATGGCGACAGGCGCGATTCGCGAAACTATTTCCTCGGCGCAAAATGCGCCTCAGAAAGCGAAAGACGACGCCTCGTAACCAGTCAGCCGCACGTGTGGAGGTGTTTCTCCCCTTAATCCTTTCCAAAAAACCCCCTATAATAAACACCCCGTCCAATTGCGTGGCAGGCTCCGTCTCCCCCAGCTTCCTACTGGCTCCCAGTCGACAATAAAATTCCAGCTGTTCACCCCCCTCTCGCCGAGCGGCGACCGACACTCGTTTCAGCCAATCGCGAGCAGGAACGGCACTTGCCCCGATTCTGGTTGGCAGAGGGGCGGGGAGCAGGGCGGGGACACGAAGTTGATTCTCAATCCAGCTGTGCAGCCGTTCGTATGAGAGGATTCCTGCCACAGTGAGCTTCGTCCACCGAGCGGGACTGCAAAGACTTTTGCAAATCCATAATAATCGGCAAAACCTGAACACACACAGAGGCGCCCAAAACGAGCGTCTAACTCACTCACGTGGCTGCACAGCTCAACCTGTGATTTATAGCAACATCAACCCTCCAGCCTGGATGCTTGACTGGCTCCGACACAGCACTTATTATTTAAAACAATTATTTGTTTAATTCATAGGCAGCCCACGCATCGAAGTGCCATCTTGGTTCCGAACACCGAAAAGGGGGACCTGGATGCGCGCGCGGAACGACAAAGGAGGAAAACTAACTGTGACCGATGATCTTAAAAATATTTATTTAAGTCCGGCTTTTGTCGCTGTTGTTTTAAAGTGCAGCAGAGGAAGGAAGGAGCGCGCACGCCTTTTGTTCCGGGCGGGAATTCCGGCATCGGCAGAGAATTTTCTCTGGCTTCCGAGCGATCCGGACACTTGAAAAGGATGGCAGCGAAAAGCGCCTGACAGAATCCCGGGTCTCGACACGCGCCCGCCCCGCACGGCGATGCCCGCGGAGCCGCTCGCGCTCTGAGCCGCCACCTGGAAGTATCGCGCCGGCGCGCGCGCGCTCGCTCGCGCTCCGACTTCTCGTGCGCGGACCCTCCACTCCATCACGAGAGCTGACCATGCGATGACCGAGCTCGATCTGGGGACATCCGCGGCTACAATAACAGGTAGGACAATAAACCCTACCTGCACTTATCACATTCGCACAATTTCTCTCTGCGATCAAATATTCTGCTAACAGAGCGCGCGGCACCCAAAGAAAATATTCCGATAAACTTCGTATTATATTGCAATGTGTTGTAAGTGGAATTTATATAACAGTGACAGCGATTAAAAATAACCCGGGCGGGGGGGTGGGGGTGTTAGTCAATCGATCTTCGAACGCAGCCTTCTTTTCAACATTAATTTTATTTAAATCCGTCCAGAAAACGGGATTACAGAGCGAGCTCCGCCGTGTATTTTCGCCGTATTTATAAGATACTGTACACAGAATGTACAATATTTCCCGGTAGAATGTGTGGATGAAGAGAGTCGTGATATCGTCACACGGGGACCTCAGTTCAGTCCTGTCAAATTGAACTTGACATACTGGGGGCAAAATGTAACCCAATTTATTAGCGAGACCACAACGTCTCCTGATTTGTTTGTTTGTTTTTTTCCGCCTAAATTTTGCAAACCATCAGTTCACAACCTTGCTGTTAACCTCCAGTAGAAACTGCAGCTCAGCAACGCGCCTTGTGGCAGCGGGGACTGTAGCGACTGTTCTCTCGCATCTCCCTGAAGGTTCTGGGGTCGAGTCCCACTCCCGCTGTTGAAGTACCTGCCCTGCCCTCACCCTCTCGCATGAACCTCTAAATCACAAAGGCGGGCCTTGAACACAGGTGGGGACTTAGTGGGGAATTGATGTGCTTGGCGCTCCGATGTCCCCGTTTTGGGGACATGGCGCGGACACACTCACTGTGGCAGGGGACCGGTCTCCCTCCAGCGCGCCTTTCTGCCTGTGTGACGCTCGCACTCTTCTAGGGGCTGAATGATGGCCGAAGATGGAGGAAATCCGTCTGAGGACCGTATGGCGAGGGAGGCAGAGGGCTCCTCTTCCCTGCCCAGGACCTTTATCCGACTCAACGACCTGTCCGGCAACGGCGAGCGCGGCGAGGCGGACGCGGCCTCTCCAGGGGGCAGGGAAAGCGCCGCCGCCGCCGCCGCCGCCGCAGAAGAGACGTCAGCGGCCGGCGGGGACCCTTTACCCTACCCGTCCCTGGCACCCGTCGTATTTTTCTACCTGAAACAAACCACCCGGCCCAGGAGTTGGTGTCTGAAAATGGTCTGCAACCCATATCCTTTTTATTGAAAAAAAAATGGTGGCGTTAACTTGCAGTGGGAAGGCGAGCACGCGCAGCCCCCGCGCGCACCTGGACAGGTAGGACGCACGCGTTACTTTGGCCCTCCGGACAGCGTTTCCCACTTCAATTTGGACATTTATTGCGATCGATCAGCCCACACCGTCCACCCCGAGTGCCTCTCGACATCACGCAACACTTAAAACGCGAGGCGCTCTCCGCGCTTTCTGCCTTGATCTCGCCGAACAAATAGCGACGAGAGGAAAAGTTCGGCGCGCGCCAGTGCCCGTGTCCCCGGGTTTACGACGCGACTCGTCGCGAGGACTCGCCGGGCTCTGCGGCACGTGACTCGTCGTCGAGGCGGCTGATGCGGGCGCGCGCGTCTGGCTCCTGCGAGTGTTTATACCCCGCGGAAACAGCAAGGGACAAACAGACGCGCGTCATGACAAAACAGAATCTTAGCTCGGGGACATGTAAGTAACATTCGGGGAAACGGAGTCTCACCTTCCCTTCTTTAGTGGTGTTTATTGACGTAACGAGGCACCAAGCGTGTCTCACAGCTGTGGTTTATAACTGGCTGCAGAGGCTGAGGTGGAGCTCGCGGTGCCTATTCGCCTGGAAGTTGCCGCTGCAAGTGGAAAGTGAGCATTGCGATGTCAATAATTGGCCGCTTCTCAAACAAACAAACAGAAAGCCCCAAATAAATAAATAAACAAGGTGCCAGAAGCACTTTCATCCACGACTAGTTCAAAATCACTATACCTCCCACACTTGCCTCTTCCTTTTGCTTTACGTCTGTTTCTGTGTCTTTGTAAAACGCTGCACGGCGGGATGGCGCGCGCTGCCTGTCTGCCTGAAACAGGGTCAGCCGTACAGCCGGCGCGCGCCCGTCGATTCCGGTCCCCGCGAGCCCTCGTGCGCGCGCGCTCGCGCGAGCCCTTATGTTAACAAATGTCACCGTTGCTGCTTTTCATTCATGTGCGCGATTTGAGCGCCTTTTTATACTCACTTATACAGAAAAGAAGGCGCTGTGGTATAGAGATAATACCCCTGCCATGGTGCAAATATTATTGTTACATAAATGAAGATGATTTGTCTCCCTCTAAATGCTCAAACAAGCAGCCCACTGGTCCCCCCCCCCCCGGTATTTGTGTATAACTCTGCTGCGCACTATTGATAATATTTTTTTTTTGCACAAGTTTGTTATGCCACTGCTTAGAACTGTGCTGTTGTTTCCACTTACAGGTGATTGATTGCAGTTTTCAGCCACATGCTATGTATTAATAGATGGCAGTTTGTACTAAATGACTTCAGTCTGTTGTATTTTCTTGGTAGAGGTAACAGAAAGGAGTCTTTCATGCTTTATGGATTATTACCTTAACAGTATCGTGCGACTGGCATTTAGTGCTGGCCTTAGCTGTGGTGTTGTGTCTTGGAATTGCGTGCTTTCAGAAGAAAATCAGCGTGGAGTTTTATGAAAAGAAATTGTCTTAATTTCACGTAACCTCAAGCAAAAGGGAAAAAAGCAGAACGCAATAGCAGTCTGTTATTAATAAAATCAATGTGTTTCGGGGGGGGGGGGGGGG